>RWGZ01001015.1:326339-371520 GCA_009725065.1 Utricularia reniformis
TTCTTCTCACATCTTTAAATATTGATCTCATCGACAGTTAATACGTAGCATCTGGTTTCTTCAAACCAAAAGGCTTAATTGAAAAACTTCAAGTATTCAAAAACTTAAACATTATGTCAAGGTCAACGATAGATATAGGTCCTCTGTAGGCATCTTTCGACTTTGGAGCCACAAATAGGTTTGCGATCGATTATGTGCATTTCATAGAGCCCTTCCTTGCAATAGGACTTCCACATCTTCAATAACTATGTTTTCATTTTCACGGGAGGATATCCACCTCTTTCGAGGAATTCTTTTTCATTCTTAAAAATCCCCTTAATAATAGAGGTTCTATCTCTATACCTTTTTCTCTTTTCCTTCTAGAACAAAACCATATCATGTGAATAAGATCTTCCATTTAGAATGCCACTATATAGATGCATGTCTTCGCATTAGACATCGTCGTGTCGATTCGTAACATAACACTAGGAATATATCTTACCGACACATGATTTCCCTTTTACTCCGGAACATAATAATAGAGCTATCAAAGAGGAGTAGGGATATGGTAGCTCCGATTAGATTTAAAGCACTTCTTCCCAGGGCAAAATTGTAAAAGAGGATAGGGAGATCCACCACTACGAATTCCGTTAATAAAGACCTTGATATTTCCTAAACCCTAAACCCAATGTGATTGGAAGAATAACAAATGGTTCAAATGCAACAAAAATGTTGTTAAACCAGACTAACTCAAAACGTTGCTTATTAAGTGATGCCAAGACATTTGCTAGGATGCACATATGGTCAAGGTACTTGCCGTCTTGATAATGTCGCAGGTTAATTAATAAAGAATGCTCAATAATCATATATTTCCTGACGAATACATTCCGGGCGATCAATAAAATGCCACAACTTTGATATCTCTCTCGTGAACTCCAATAGGCATAGTTGTATAACGGTTGATGCTTCTAAAATCCAAAAACCATAATTCTCAAATATCTTTAAATGCTTATCATCTTGATGAATACATTCTAAGCGACATCCATTCTGGATAATGAAGTAAATCGAACACATGAAGCCTTCACGATAAAATAAGAATAATTCGAATGAATACCATTTCGAATGATTAAGGAAAATAATTAAATGCTCTTTTCAACATAGGGTTCATGTTAATTTGATCATCGAGTAGAGATTTAACTTCAACCATTGAAGCTCAATCGTTTCCTTTTATTCCAAATCCTCAAGCATAATTCCAAGAGTTGCGAGACTCTTGAAGGGGTTTCGTTAATGCAGACCCACATTATCCGAACGGAGAATACTTATCGATCAAGACCCTCTTGATTTCTGAAACAACAAGGCAACCGCGGTAATCCGATTACTTCATGAAATGCTCGAATATTCTTGAATGATGGATAAAAGACTCGTACAATTCGTATAACCATTTAGGAAGCCTTGATTAATGAATACGCCTGTCGCCACCTAAATATACGCCTCACAGATCTTTAAATAACACAGCTCAGCACTGGAGATCCAGTATGTGATCCCAAGACAACTTCAAGCGTTCCTTAATTATTCGTTGATGACTATATTGTTGTTTGGAGCACTTCTTCACTACCCATATATGAAGTTTCTCCTTCTATCACGATAAATCTTTGTTCATTCACCAATGCTTTGTCGTGCATACTAACTTCTTGCTTTGCAATAATAATATTTCGACGTGCTCTTCAAATCCTCAATTTGAATATTAAGATATTAAATTCCATATTCTTGTATATGTACAATCTCTTGAATGCCAAATAACTCACCAAGTTGCCATAAACTTCCTTAAAACAATCTTTTAAACCATCAAAGTCACCTATATAACGTATGGAACATGCACGATAGCTGTATAGATTCTTCATGAATGGATAACCAGAAAACCCCGTTGACAACTCAAAACTAGAAAAAACCCACATCATTAATTTCACACTTTCACATGTTCTATAATCTCGAACAAACTGAATGTATGTTGAGTGACGTCCTCAATACTCATGGCGTCTTTACTCATGTCACGTTTAATTGATCTTAGGGACAATCACTATATTCTCGGGTTAGATAATCGAACGAACTTCGTTGATTTGGCTCTCGGTCATTTCCTGTACCATACGAATCAAACCATCAAGCCAGCCAAGCTTCAATAACCTCTCAACATCACATATCAGAAATAGACCATCATTAGTAACTTATTCGAAATGATGGAGAAATGATGAAATACTCAGGATTCTTGATTCCCCGGTGTCAATGTTTATAATAAAAGTACGTATATAAGAGATCCTAATTCATTCTCATCAACCATGGTGAGAAACGTACTTGCAACTGAATATCAACAAGGCTTGCATATTGGACTTCGGCAGCGATACGTTTGATCGATCATATGATTGTGACAATGTCAAATGACTCATAAGTATACATTCTTTATTTTCCTTAATGTAAAGTGTACTCGTTAGGACAAGCTCCTCCATATTCTGCGGTGATCCTCTAGATATCACAACGATCGACTCGTCTCGTGTTCTCCATAAAATCTCATTTTTGTATGAACTTTATTTATCATAATATCGCTGTCGAAACGTAGTGCAAAAGTTGTAATAATCCTTCAAAAACTCAAAAATCGGATCCAATGGGTGAACTCAGATCGGAAATAGGATCGTGGTCATATTATTGCTATTGACACCATCGCATATCCTTGGGAACCATCACATATTCCACAAGACAATCCGCATATACACATGTAACCTTTTATCCTTTCATTCAATCGGTAAATCGTGTTGATTGGAACTTCCATCTTTCCGCAACAAACGTTCTCGCCAACCATTTTGTACACATATATACAATCAAACAACACGTGACCAAATCCCTCCAATGCATTTACGCATCCGCTCATTTTCCATGTGAGGTTCACGTATCTCACAAGTGCTCCAAGCAATACACACAACCACTACCAAACGGCTAGAAAACCATACAACTTATCCGAAGAATCGTTATAACAAATATTTGAATCCCAATATGCGATGGTAGAAAACCACCGCAACTAATTGAACTACATCATAATAGACCATTCCAAATATCAACAAAAATATTTGATCATATCATCGAAGTTCATCAAACTAACACGGATATCAAGATTTGATGTCGAGGAGATCCTAAAGTATCTCAATATACGATATACGCCAATCTTATGAACAATAACACCCTCGCGAACGGAGGTATGTGAATGTATCGGACACGTACGACATATACATATATCTTCTTTATAGCCGAGGACTATATGACGCCCAAAATCTCCATACTATGGAGTGCAATCCTTTGAAGAAGTCAAATACCCCAATTTTTCGATAAATGTATCGAAATGAAATAGTAAAATGCTACCGAAATCCGACCCGAAAAATATTACACCGTCACATCACCATGTGATTGTAGACGAAAAATGGAGCCTCACATAAAATTTTGGTAGCGGCAAAAATCCGGAACTTGTGGACTGCACACCTTTTTTTTTCCGGACCCTTGCACACCTTTGGCATGTCCTCGGCACATATTCATGCAATATGAAAATCTTCCAATGCCTTCATAAATAGATCCCCCCTGATGAAAACCCGTTCCGGGAGGGCCGAATAGTTACATTTTGAGCAGGGGGCTCCTCCAGAACTGACGACCGAGACCAAAATCATCATTAACTTGAGGAATAGGATCCGCCTCAATTTCTTCATAAAAAAAAAAAAATATCTTCATCAGAATTCCGAGTAGTCATGATAATAGAAATCCAAACTCAGCAATAAAGCTCTCAATGGGATAAAAATCTCGTCCCCAAGGACGGCGCCAAACTGATCTAGTCTAAAAATATTTTAGGTATTTATTTTTAGATCAGTCAATTTTTTAATTATTCGGAGTTCAATTGATGTGAGGACACGAGCGATATACGAGGTTGGGCCCACAAAGTGTGGGCTTACGTCCTCGAGAGAGCGAAGCTCTACCTTGGTTTCCACAATAATAATCAATGAGAAACGAGTACAACGATGTAATAACGATAATCCAAATGAAAGCGGCCCGAGAAACGATCAAATATACTCCGTCGCGGTGAAACTAGCGAAATGTAGCGATTCTGGCCAAAAATGTTGATTTCTCGCGGAAATGAGATGAGTGGCGTCGGTCGCGAGAAATGGCTCGATTTCTCGCGGAAGGCGGCTGAGGAAAGCCTGGTCGCGAGATATGGATTGATTTCGCGCGATTACTTCTCCAGATTGAACGAGTTCTGTGCCTTGACCGATACAGAAAATGTCTCTGATCTAGTCTAAAAATGTTTTGGATATTTATTTTTAGATCAGTCAATTTATGATTAATTCGTAATTTATGTTGTTGTGGGGACACAAGCGATGTACGAGGTTGGGCCCACAATGTGTGGGCTTACGTCCTCGGGAGAGCGAAGCTCTACCTTGGTTTTCACTATAATAGTCAAGTAATACAATTACATCGAGATTATAATGATAATACGGATGAAAACGGATCGAAAGTCGATCAAATATACTCCAAAAGGCCAAATATAACGAAATGTCGAGGGACAGGGCTGTGGCAAGCCTGGTCGCGATAAATGGTTCAGAAACTCGCGAGAGGAGGCCAGTCGCGAGGTTTGGTGCGAAATGTTGCGGGTCTGGGCTAAGGCTTGGCTNGAAGTTAGCCCACACATTGTGGGCCCAACCTCGTACATCGCTCGTGTCCTCATAACAATTTAATTTCGAGTAATTAAAAATAGACTGATCTAAAAATAAATACCCAAAATATTTTTAGACTAGATCAACTGTAATCTTGAAAGGACAGTGACGATCGGTTCCGAGTTGTCACCAGAATTTGAGAAGGAGGCAATTTCTTTTTTGCAAAGTAACGTAGATGTTTTCGCTTGGTCTTATCAGGATTATGTGGGGGTTGATCCCCAAGTCTGTTCTCATAGACTCAATGTTAACCCATATGTGTGACCAGTTCATCAGAAGAAGAAGAAGTTTTCCCCTAAGAAAGAGAGGGCGATTGATGAGGAGGTGGAAAGTTTGTTGCAGGCAGGATTCATAGGGTCTGTTAGATACGCGGATTGGGTCGCAAATCCAGAGGTGGTCCCAAAGTGGAATAATGGCTGGAGAGTTTGCATTGATTTTACTGATTTGAATAAAGCATGCCCGAAGGATCCGTATTCGTTGCCGGCCATTGACATGATGGTGGATGCGGCCTGTGGCTTTGAATTCCATAGTATGTTAGATGCTTTTAAGGGATATAATGAAATTTTTATGCGTTGCGAGGACAAGTTGTTTACTTCATTTATGACAAATAAAGGCATTTTTTGCTATAAAGTTATGTCATTTGGGTTAAAAATGCTGGGGCCACCTATCAATGTTTAATGAATTCGATGTTCAAAGATATGATCGGAAAATCTTTGGAGGTTTATATCGAAGATATATTGATAAAAAGTAAACATGGGGATAACCACATCCAGTATTTGAACTATTGTTTTGGGGTACTGAGAAAGTATAGGATGAAATTGAATCTGCTTAAGTGTGCGTTTTGTGTGAAAGGAGGCAAGTTCCTTAGCTTTATGGTATTTGAGAGAGGAATTGAGATGAATCCTGACAAGATAACAGCTATCCAGGAAATGACCCCTCCGACGACTGTTAAGGAAGTTCAAAGGCTAACTGGGAGATTAGCCTCATTGAATCGCTTCATTTCGCGATCTGTAGAGAGAAGTTTGCCGTTTCTTAAGGTTTTGCGTAAGACGAATCTTTTGTATTGGGACGACGAATGCAGCAGGGCTTTTGAGAGTTTGAAAGAATATCTGAGTAAACCACCGTTTATGTCACAGCCTTCACCGGGGGAACCGTTGGGTTTATATTTGGCAGTGACAAAAGTGGCAGTGAGCGCCGCGTTAGTCATACTTAGCGATAAGGAACATAGACCGATATATTATGTGAGCAGGAAATTGCAGGGAGCGGAGTCCCGATATATTGATCTAGAGAAGTTCGTATTAGCTCTAATAGTCGTTTCGCGGAAATTGAGTCACTATTTTCAAGGACATCATATTGCAGTCTTGACAGATCAGCCTATCCGAAGTGTGTTATCAAAGATTGATGCCTCTGGCCGGCTAGCAAAGTGGAATATCGAATTGGGCCAGTATCATATAGAGTATATCTCCAGGCCAGCGTTAAAGGCCCACGTGTTAGTGGATTTCATAGTAGAGATGACTCGGTCGGAAGAGTTGGGTATTCAGGAGTACTCGGACGCCTTTGTAGATGGATTGGTGTCTGCCGGGCGAACCGGTATCGGTGTTTATTTTAAGGAAAGGAAGTCTGGTGAAGAACATGAATATGCTGTAAAGTTGCGCTTCCCCGCAAATAACAACGTCGCCGAGTATGAAGCCTTAATATTTGGTATTAACTTGGCAGTGGAAATTGGAATCGTTCGTTTGCATGCTCATTCTGATTCGCAGTTAGTGGTGAACCAATATGCAGATACTTACGCCACCAATGGGAACCATTTGTGGAGCTTTTAGAAAAGCTGAAAGAGGCGGCTAAAAATATTAAGATATTCATGCTTACATATATCCCAAGGGAGGAAAACACGCGTGCAGACGGTCTTGCAAAGGCGGCAACGATTTTAGAACTCTCGGATGAGTCAAAGATAACAACAATGATCCACTACCAGCCCTCTATCATCCCTGGGGAGAAACAGGCAGCCGAGGTGGCTAATCTGGAACTTTCGAATGAGACATAGTTTTTATTGGATGCCATAACCGACGAGCCATCTTGGAAGGATGCTATCGTAAATTATCTAATCAAGAGAGAATTGCCCACTGACGAAGGCGAGGCTCGTAGGACTATGCAAAGAGCTACGAATTTCGTCTATGTGGATGATAAGATGTATAAGAAGAATTTCAGAGGCCCATATCTTCTATGTTTGTCTCCGATACAAGCAAAGGCTGTTATAGTGGAAGTTCAAGCTGGGGACTGTGGTGATCATTCAGCAGGTCGATCCTTAGCGAATAAGGTTAAGAGGGCCGGTTATTTTTGGCCAACACAGGTGAAAGATTGTGTGAATTTTGTTCGGGCTTGTTCTGCTTGTCAGTTCAACTCAAACGTGCATCATGTACCCAGAGCTAGTATGAAACCTTTACCGACAACATGTCCTTTCGATATGTGGGGCATCGATATTTTAGAACCATTTCCGATGTCACCTAGCCAAAAGAAGTTCTGCATCGTGGCTGTGGAGCATTTTTCTAAGTGGATAGAGGTTGAAGCTGTATCGCGAGTTCAGGAACAGAAAGTTATCAGTTTCCTTTGGAGGTATATCGTGTGTCGATTCGGAATTCCCAGAATTATGGTATCAGATAACGGAACGCAATTTGCCCGAAAGAGGGTTAATGAATGGTGTGAGAGTTATGGAATCGAACAACAGTTTACTTCCATGGCACACCCAGAAACGAACGGACTTACAGAGGTTATTAACCGTATTATCCTGCAACAGCAGAAGACACGAATAGATGAATCCAAAGGCTCTTGGGTAGATGAGTTGCATAATGTGATGTGTGCATATCGGACATCACCGAGGTCCACTACCAGATTCAGCCCCTTCTTTTAAGTATATGGCTCTGAGGCCGTGTCTCGGGTAGAAGTGACCATTTTTTCAGAAAGAGTTATCGCTTATGACGAGGTGTTGAATGAGGATATGAGAAAGTTGGACCTTCACTATGTTGATGATATCCGTGATAGAGCCGCGATACGAATGGGGGTATGTAAAAGGCCGATGGCTAAGAAGCACGACAAAGGTGTTCGACCTATGTTGTTGAAAGTTGGAGACTTGATTCTTAAGAAAGTGGAAGTCTTGAAGCATGTTGGCAAGTTGGATAGAAAGTGGGAAGGACCGTACAGAGTAACGACCGTAGTGAATGAAGGAACGTACAAAATCGCAAATATGAGCGGGGAGGAGCTGCCACCGACTTGGCATATTTCCAATTTGCGCAAGTATTATGTATAGACGTGACTCATCGATCTTTTTGAAAATAAAAATTTCCCCTCTTTTTTGTGGTCATATTCTAATTTTTAAGTATTTTTTTTGACGACATGAATTCAATCGACTAGGGGACTGGTAAGGTAGGAGTATGTCCATTGCATTTTAGTACGAAGGAGGATGGAATAAATTAAATAGGTTATATTAGAAGTGCAATGTACCACCTGTCTTATAGTCGATCATTTTCAAACTCGTCAAATCAAATACTGCGTCAAAATATTTTGAACATGATGAGTCTTCCTGTCCGCGGCAGAATCATCTATACATAATTAGTGCTGGAATATGTTAAGAGGCATGTTTGTTGTGTTGTATATTTCCGTGGCAAATCAGGGTGCAAGTATATACCTGACTCCTCCATGACACGCAGACGAGGGTCGCGCCCTCGCCGGAGGCTGGTCGATTTCCGCATAGCACCGTCTTATGGATGGGGCCAAATGACACCGTTTTATGAACGGGTCGAGAGTGCGATGGCGCCTTCTTATGGACGGGCCGAGTAAGTGATGACACCGTCTTATGGATGGGTCGAGAGTGTGATAGCCCCGGGTGCAAGCATATACCGGTGGCGAGTGTGTGATGGCCCCGGGTGCAAGTATATACTGGCGGCGAGTGTGTGATGGCCTCGGGTGCAAGTATATACCGGTGGCGAGTGTGTGATGACCTCGGGTGTAAGTATATACCGGTGGCGAAGATATATTGGTGAAGGTAGAGCGGTGGACTTATTTTAAATATCTACTCATTTTATAGAGGCGTTCGCCTTAGAGTTATCGCTGACTCATTCAAGCCCCGCTACACTGGGGACTCTTACGCATTACTATTAGTATTATGTGCGTTATTATTGAGCACCCCTACTCGCGTAAGGGAATACCTAAGATTCAGGTAGATTCAAAATTTCTCGTGGATTGAATTATTCGGAGTTATATATTCCTTGAAGAATGCGGCGAGAAAAGAAAGTTGAGAAGAGGAGAAGTTATATTATTCAGAGTGTGTTTCTCTGTTAAAAGTACTGTGGAGAAATTGAAAGGAAAACAAAATCGAATTTTATATAAATGGGGAATACAAAATGAGGAGAGAATACCAAAGTGAAGAAACTATACATAGAAGTTTATTTCTTCTTCTTCTGAGAGCTTGAGTCTTCACTAGGTCCACTGGGGCGCTTTTTCACCAACTTTATTTTTTGGGAGGATGCAGGGTTGACGCCGTTTTCTTGAGGCCCTGCAGTGGCCAGCTTCTTGGAGGCGAACCTCGCCATTTCATCTTCGTGGCGCTCACGAGCTCCAATCACACTAGCGGGGGTATATGTTTGAGGATCATACGCAGCCATCACATCATCATCTTTCAGGAGCTCCACCACGAGGGGGCTCATTGGCTCCGGAAATAAAGTAGCCAACCTCCTAAATGCATCCAGAGATGGGCCCTCCTCTGTTTCGACATCCTCCGAGTAGAGTTTCTGGTGAAGATCTTCATCCAAGTTAAAATTTAGCGCCCCGAACGGATCCTGTGAACAATCCAACATGTCCTCACCGGGTACAGGCTCGAACTTCCCGGTGAGTTTGGGGTCGAGTTTCTTTTTCTCCTCAGCTGTCAGGGATATGCCCAGGATTCTTTGCGTCTGGACACTCCCTCGTAAGAAGTACAAGACATTCGACTTGGCATTAGCTAACGCCCCCAAATTCCGGAAAGTAGGGGAGTGTACTGTGTACTCCCATATTAACTTTCGAAAGCAGTTGTTAATCTAGGACGGAAGCTTGGTGATACGTGCCCGGAGTCGATCGGTGATGGATTGGAGGCCTTCATTCCTTGCTTTTAGCTCTTTAACCTCCTCTGTGGCTTTCCCGAGAGCTTTCTTATCGGCCGCATTTTCCTCTTTGGCCTTCCTCAGTTTGCTCTCGGGTTTCCTTCAATTTGTCATGCGCGTACTTCTCATTCACCTTGAGGGTCTCTATGGATTGTTCAAGGGCATGCCTTTGCCCGATATGGAAAGCGGGGTTCTCCGTCAGCTCGCTGCGATGAGCTCGAAGTAAAGACTCGATCGCCTTAATATGCTCTTCTCAGAGTGCTGCCATCTCATGGGCATGCATATCTCGCTGATTTTGTATCAGCTTCTCCACTGCTTTCTTCATTTGCTCCCCAATAATGTCTGGCGAGTCGAGCACCGAATGCCGAAGCATACAGTATTCGCCTACTGCAGCTGCGGTGCCCAACTCGATCACGATGCGCTCCATCTGAAATGAAAACAAGAATGGTTAGTATATAAGTTATAGGGAAGCAATTGCTAGTATCGCAACGAACCTCCCCAATGGCGCGACGCATCGTCGCGGTCTGACTCATTAACCGACCAACGTCGGTATACACCGTGTGGTAATCCCGACCACGAGGCGGCAACTCTAAATTCCGCTCCTAATATGCCAGGGCCAGCCGATTCGATACGTTGTCACATCTCGGAATTCGAAAGGTGAGTCCGTCCTTTATAAACACAAAGCCGGCCCGGCGTCCCATATCGAGCCACTCCTTAACCGTTAGTCTCGGGATGTCATGTATACGGAAGGCGTCGATAAATTCGGTGGTTAACCCACTCTGTCTGATGGGTTCCGTTATCTCCAAGACGGTGGGACCTTCCGCCGGTCTTTTCCCCTTGTCCGGACGGGTGCCTTGGCTGGTCTCTCCCTCCGGACGGGTTTCTTGGCATACTTCCTCCACCACCGGGTCCATCGGCTGGTCCTCGCTTATCTCGCCCTCCACATCGACCCCGATGATATCCACTAATGTTTCGGCAAAGTGGTACATGCCTTCATTGGGGGTGGGCTCCTCAACAGCGTACTCTAATCGCCGAGACAAGGGGATTAGGTCTTCGGGACTCTGAGTAATTGCCGCAGCCGGCTCCTCATTTACCGGCTCGAGATCTACCATCGTTGCAGTAGATTGTGGTGGTAGAGGAGTGGCGCGTCTTATTTCCCTTGTCGGGGATGCCACCTCTTGTAGACTTGACGCCAGCTCGACCGCGACAGTTCAGTTCCCAGTCCCCGGTGGCGCCTCAAAGATGAGCTCATCATCCTCCGCGAGTATGTCACGGAGGAAATTTAGCCGGTCCCCCCTCTTTGTTGGATCCTTAGATGGAGCCATTATTTTATCAGCAAGACAAGTAAGTTAGGTGAGAAACGCGAAGTGGAAATTAAAGACAAGTATAAATCAAGTTCCTAAGGTTCTTTTCTATTAAAGAAGAGTTATAAAGTTTAGCCCCGATATGAATATGCGGTTCAGATAGCTAGTAGTTCTCTACTAAAATGGGGAGGGACCGGAAGGAGGTTGAAAGCAACCAGGATCGGGGCGTAGAATAAGGTCTTCACGGTCCAGTCAGCGCCGTCCGACCTAGCGCAATCGAGGAGTGCCTTCCTTAGAGGTCTCGGAAGGGTCGTCTGAGGAATAGGCCCGTAGGCTTTGGGAAAGAACGGTTCCCCTCCAACGGGGAACCGCCAAGGAAGACTCAAAGGAGACAGCCTCGTATCCCCCACACCACAAACAAAAAAGAAGTGTTTGTTGCAGTCGTGATTGGAGTGGGGAGTAGAAAAAGGGAACGGGCTTGTCTTGTGCCTCGGGCGGAAAAATATACAACCTTGGGCACCAAAANTATCCTTGAGAACCAACAAATATTCCACATGACCATACGCATATACTCATATAACCTCTTATTTTTCCCGGTCAATTAAGTCATGTTGACTTGGGACCTCCAACTTTCCGTGGTTATTATTCTCACCAACAACTCGGTGCACACTTATACCATTAAGCAACACGCAGATAAATCCTCCTAATGCCACTAGCATCCGCTCATTCGCAATTTGAGGTTCACGTGTTCCACAAGTGCTCCATGCAATACACATAACCACCACAAAACTGGATAGAAAACCACACAATACCTCCGAGGAATCGTTCCGTCGTTCAGATTAAAACTCATATCTGAATCCCAATATGAAATAATAGAAAACATCGGCAATTAATTGAATTATTGTAGAGTAAGCCATTCCAAATATCAGGCAAAGTACATGGTCACATCATTGAAGTCCCTAAAATTAACATTTTATGGACTATTCCTTTCAACGATTCCTTGAAAGGAAATAATTACTCCACCCTTTCATGTCAATAGAAGGCTCCGCATATATGATCACTTTAAGGAGACTCACTTTCATAACATCTTAAATCCTCTCTCTTAACCGGTCTAAGGTTGGTTCACCGAAATTTGACCTTTTGAAGTCTCCTACTAACATCATTACGACCCTTCTTTCTCATCATCAAACCCAACTAAGGCAGCACTTATGACTTCTTTGAATGCGCAAAACAGAAACCCAAAGGTTTATGATGAGGAGTGGAGACATAAACGAATCGAGATTTATATAACACTTTCAACCTTCAAAAGCAACCCGAGTATATACTTATCAATTTATATTTCGCTTACAAACATCATAGACCAAGAAAAATTTTCGTCTTTCACTAACAACTCACATCTAGGAGGATTCCACCTCACTCAATACTTCATCAATATACTCAATCACTCGCTTAAATATTGGAAATGATTACTTCCATACCGGTTTTTATCTATATACCATCACTATTGACTTCCATACATATTTCTTCTCACATCCTTAAATATTGATTTCATCGACCACTAGTACGTAGCATATGGTTTCTTCAAACCAAAAGGATTAATTGAAAAACTTCAAGCCGAAAAACTTAAACATTATGTCAATGTCGACGATAGATATAGGTCATGTGTAGGCATCGTTCGACTTTGGAGCCATAAATAGGTTCGCGATCGATTATGTGCATTTCATAGAGCCCTTCCTTGAAATAGGATTTCTACATCTTCAATAACTATGTTTTCATTTTCACGGGAGAATATCCACTTCTTTCGAGGAATTCATTTTCATTCTTAAAAGTCCCCTTAATAATAGATGACTCATCTTTTTACCATTTTCTTTTTTTCTTCTAGAACAAAACCATATCATGTTAACACACTCGATCTTCCATTTAGAATGCCACTATATAGATGTATCTCTTCGCACTAGACACCGTCGTATCGCTTCGTAACATAACACTAGGAACATATCTTGCCGACACATGATTTCCCTTTTACTCCGGAACATAATAATAGAGCGATCAAGGTGGAGTAGGGATATGATAGCTCAGATTAGATTTAAAGCACTTCTTCCAAGGCAAAATTATAAAAGAGGATACGAAGATCCAGCACTACGAATTCCATTAATAATGACCTTGATATTTCCTGATATCCTAATGTGACTGGGAGAATAACAAATCGTTCGAGAGCGACAAAACCGTTGTTAAACCAGACTAACTCAATACGCTGCTTATTAGTTAATGCAAAGACCTTTGCTAGAATGCACATATGGTCAAGATACTTGTCGGCTAGATAATGTTACGGGTTAATTAAGAAAGCATGCTCAATAATCATATATTTCCGGATGAATACCATTCCGGGCGATAAATAAAGTAACACAAATCTGACATCTCTTTCGTGAACTCCAAGAGGCATAGTTTGATAACGGTTGATGCTTCTAAAAATCCAATAACCATAATTCTCAGATATCTTTAAATAATTCAAGTAACTAATGAATATCCATTAGTATATATGATGATCAAACTGTTATTAATCGACTGCTTAGCATCCTGATGAATACGTTCCAAGCGAAATCCATTCTGGATAACGAAGTAAATCGAACAGATGAAACCTTCACGATAGAATAAGAATAATCCGACGAATACCATTTCGAATGATTAAGAAAAATAATTAGATACTCTCTTCAACATAGGGTTCATGTTATCAAAAACTTGATCATCGAGTAGAGATTTAACTTCGACCATTGAAGCTCAATCGTTTCCTTTAATTCCAAATTCTCAAGCATAATTCCAAGAGTTGCGAGACTCTTCAAGGGGTTTCGTTAATGCAGACCCACGCATGATCCGAACAGAGAACTTCGGTGGATAAAGACATGACCCATATTTTCGAACAACAATAATTACCAAAGGAAACCAAGGCGATTTGACTACTCCACAACATGCTCGAATCCATCGGATGATGAGTAAGGGACTTGATAGTCCATATAACCATTAGGGAGGTGTTGATTACTGGATAGAAATGTCGAGACTCAAATATACGCTTCGTATAATGAGAAGACGAGACCGTCTTTCGAAAATACACGTCCACTCGGGAATTTCATTTTGTGATCTACGATGACTTCACGTATTCCAAAAGTTATCCATCGATGACCGTCTTATCATTTTAACAACTCTTCAATATGCGTATTTGTAATTTCTCCGTCCGTCACGATAAATACTCATTCATTCATCAATGCTCTCAATTCAACACTAGTATTTTGCCATAAATACTTCCGAAAGGCGAACTCTTTTCAACTCCTCAATATAAATAATGAGATATTATACGACATGTACAATATTTTGAATACCAAATAATCCACTAGGTTTCCGTAAACTTCGTTAATCTCGGAGTCTCGAGCGTTAAACTAGTAAAGTCTTCGATATTACGAACGAACCATATCTGAAAGCTAATCGGCTTCTTACAAGGCCTCTATAAAGATCATTAATACTTCTCGAATGAATAAATAGACAATCCCATTGATAATGCAAAAATAGATAACCCACATCATTAATCTCGTACTTCCACACGCTATGTGATTTCGAACAAACTGAGTACATATTGAGTAAGCTCCCTCAAACTTATGACGTCTTGACTAAGGTCATGTTAAATCGATCTTATAGCAATCACTATATTCTTTGATTGGGTAATCGAGTCAACTTCCTCGACCTCGCTCTCGGGCATTTCTTGTACCATACGAATCAAATCATCAAGCCAGCCAAGCTTCAATAACCTCTCAATATCACATATCAGAAATAGACCATCATTAGTAACTTATCCGAAATGATGGAAAAATGATGAAATACTCAGGATTCTTGAGTCCCCGGTGTCAATATTTATAATAAAAGTACGTATATAGGAGATCCTAATTCATTCTCATCAACCATGGTGAAAAATATACTTGCAACTGAATACCAACAAGACTTGCATATTGGACTTCGGTAGCGATACATTCGATCGATCACATGATTTACGCCAACGACATGTGACCATAAGCATACAATCTATCATTTCCTGAATACGTCTTGTATATGTAAGTACAAGCTCTTCAAAACTTTACTATGGATCCTTTAAAAACCAACGGCGATCAACCTTTCTCATGCTCTCCATAACCAACGACGAACTTTATTTCTTAAATTAATCCTGTCAAAAAATAGTATAAAACTTCCCATAAAACTTCAAAAATTCACACATCGGATCCAATGGTGGACTGAGATCAAAACTAGGATCGTGGTCATATAATTGCTATTGACAACGTCACAAATCCTTGGGAACCAACAAATATTCCACATGACCATCCGCATATACTCATATAACCTCTTATTTTTCCCAGTCAATTAACTCATGTTGACTAGGGACCTCCGACTTTCCGTGGCTATTATTCTCACCAACGACTCGGCGCACACTTATACCATTATGCAACACGCAGATAAATCCTCCTAATGCCACTACGCATCTGCTCATTCGCAATTTGAGGTTCACGTGTTTCACAAGTGCTCCATGCAATACACACAACCACCACAAAACTAAGAAGAAAACCACACAATACCTGCGAGGAATCGTTCCGTCGTTCCGATTAAAACTCATTCCTGAATCCCAATATGAAATAGTAGAAAACATCGGCAACCAATTGAATTATTGTAGAGTAAGCCATTCCAAATATCAGGCAAAGTACATGGTCACATCATTGAAGTCCATCAAATTAACATGGATCAAGAGATTTGATGCCGAGGAGATCCTTAGGTATCTCAATATACGTCAATCTTATGAAGAATAACCTCCCTCGCGAGCGGGGGTGTGTGAACGTATCGGATACGTTCACTACATAACCCTTATTCATTATAACTGAGAATCATATTGATCTCCAATACATCCCTATCACAGAGTGAAATCCCTTGAATTATTCAAAATAGGCCAAATTTTCGATAAATTGACCGAGATGGAATAGTAAAATGCCACTGAAATCCGACCCAGAAAATATCACACTATCATATCACCGTGTGATTGTATACATAAAATGGATCCTCCAGTGAAATTTTGGTAGTGCCAAAAANTATCATTTTAACAACTCTTCAATATGCGTATTTGTAATTTCTCCGTCCGTCACGATAAACACTCGTTCATTCATCAATGCTCTCAATTCAACACTAGTATTTTGCCATAAATACTTCCGAAAGGCGAACTCTTTTCAACTACTCAATATAAAGATTGAGATATTATACGACATGTACAATTTTTTGAATACCAAATAATCCACTAGGTTTCTGTAAACTTCGTTAATCTCGGAGTCTCGAGCGTTAAACTACTAAAGTCTTCGATATTACGAACGAACCATATCTGAAAGCTAATCGGCTTCTTACAAGGCCTCTATAAAGATCATTAATACTTCTCGAATGAAAAACTAGACAATCCCATTGATAATGGAAAAATAGATAACCCACATCATTAATCTCGTACTTCCACACGCTATGTGATTTTGAACAAACTGAGTACATATTGAGTAACTCCCTATATCCCTATTGATCTCCAATATATCCCTATCACAGGGTGAAATCCCTTGAATTATTCAAAATAGGCCAAATTTTCGATAAATTGACCGAGATGGAATAGTAAAATGCCACTGAAATCCGACCCAGAAAATATCACACTATCATATCACCGTGTGATTGTATACATAAAATGGATCCCCCGTGAAATTTTGGTAGTGCCAAAATACCTGATAGTTTATTTTTTTTTGGAACCCCTTCTTTCCTCATGCATGCCTCGGCATATATGTATTCCATATGATAATATTTCAATGCATTCACATATAGGTCCCCTCCGGATGAAACCGCTCCGGAGGTTGCTTTGATTCCCACTACTGAGGACTCTTCTGTGGCACTGATTGAGTCCTCGGTAAAAATATCATTCCTTTCGTCTTCTACTACATAAGGGATGCAATCCGATACACTTTTTTCATCTATATCACTCTCATGTTAGGAATCCCGTATCCTCACAATATATAAGAAGCTCCAAGCTCAGCACAAGAGCTCTCAATGGGATTAAGTCTCGGGTCCCCACAGATGGCGCGAAATTGATCTCGTCTAAAAATATTTTAGAGAGTTTGTTTTAGATTAGTCCATTTTTAATTACTCGAAATTTAATTGTTGTGGGGACACAAGCGATATACGAGTTTGGGTCCACATTGTGTGGGCTTACATCCTCGGGAGAGCAAAGCTCTACCTAGGTTTCCACTACAATAATCAAAGGATACAAGTACAATCATGACATAATTATAATCCGATTGAAAATGGTGCGAAAAAATATCGAATCCACTCCGTCGTGCCGTGGACCAAGCCAGTCGCGAGTTTTTGGCGAAAACTCGTGAGTACTCACGAAATGTCGCGGCCATATGCATAATCTCGTGGCTGAGGGGTAAATGACGTAATGTCGCTAGTAGATACGAAATGTCGCGACCATGTGCACAATCCCGCGGATGAGTGAGAGGGGCATGTGACGAAATCTCACGACTACGGGCATGGATGCATATTCTCGCGACTTTTTGAGTGAAATGTCGCGAGTCATGGGTTTCAAAGAGGGTCTAGCGACTTTTTGGCAAACAGTCGCGACTGGGGGATAAACTCGAAAAATCAGGATCGTGCAAAGAGTCTGAACCCTTTCTAGGGCCTAGGGTCTTATATTTATAGAAAAACTCGGCCAATAAGTCAACTTAAGTTCCAAAAACCCAGTCCTAATCAAATTAGCCCAACTTACTTAGAAAATACCCAATTAAAACGGAATGAGTTTCACAGCATCCCGGAACTTCAAAAATGCACCCCGATCGAACATGAATAACACGTAATGCCGAGAAAATACCCGGGAATACTCTTTTACAGTTGATCAATGCTTAGGAGGTAGCAATAAATATCGCGTAAGTTCGCCAACGAGCTCTCCGAGTGCCAAATTATGAAAATACCCCTGGCATCATTTTTGACCGAAATCATCCAGAGCAGCTCAAAACACCATCAAAGTCCTCATCTGTACGCCCGGGATGCCCAAATTACGAGATTACCCCCGAAATCACACCGCTCAATACATATAATAGAAAATCAAAAATACACTTTAGCCATGTCAATCGAGCCGCGGGGTTATCAGAATTACATAAATATCCCCGGGCAATGTCACAAGTGTATTCAAACTAAATAAACGCTAACATCACGAGTACATGTTTTATACACAAAAAATGTAAGTTCGAAAACGGAATGATCGTGCAAGTGATAACAACATGACTACATGCCAAAAGCATTTAAGCTATAGTTTAATCACATAAATCATGGTATAACCAAGTTATTCTTTGATCTAACAACATGTTTTCATGTTTTANTTCTAGGGCCTAGGGTCTTATATTTATAGAAAAACTCGGCCAATAAGTCAACTTAAGTTCCAAAAACCCAGTCCTAATCAAATTAGCCCAACTTACTTAGAAAATACCCAATTAAAACGGAATGAGTTTCACAGCATCCCGGAACTTCAAAAATGCACCCCGATCGAACATGAATAACACGTAATGCCGAGAAAATACCCGGGAATACTCTTTTACAATTGATCAATGCTTAGGAGGTAGCAATAAATATCGCGTAAGTTCGCCAACGAGCTCTCCGAGTGCAAATTATGAAAATACCCCTGGCATCATTTAATCATGCAAGTGGTAACAACATGAGTTTAAGTCATAAGCATTTAAACTATAGTTTAAACTATAGTTTAAACTATAATTCGAAAAGTCATAAGCATTTAAACTTGTATTCATGTTTTAACGATATCAATTCAAGTTTAATCGAAATCAAAATCATCACACATAGATCGTGTGGAACTATGTGAAAAGTGAGCCAAATCATATTCACACAAATCACATTGTCAATTTAGTAAATCCAAGTGTATTCAATTTAAAAAAAGGCTAATACCACAAATAGTTGTGATATATACACAATAAGTTTGTTAGAAAACGGAATTATCGTGCAAGTGATAACAACATGAATTCATGTCATAAGCATTTGAACTAGAGTTTAATCACATAAATCATGGTATAACCAAGTTATATTCTTTGTTCTCACGACATGAATTCATGTTTTAACAACATTAATTCAAGTTTAATCGATATGAAAATCAACACAAATAGAACGTGGGGAACTATGTGAAAAATGAGGCAAATTATATTCATACAAATAACATTGTAAATTTGGTAAATCCATGTGTATTCAAACTAAATAAAGTATAATATCACGAATACTTGATTTATATATAAAATAAGTATGTTCGAAAACGGAATTATCAAGCAAGTGATATCAACATGAATTCATGTCATAAGCATTTAAACTATATTTAATCACATAAATCATGGTATAACCAAGATATTCGTTGTTCTAACAACATGTATTCATGTTTTAACAACATTAATTCAAGTTTAATCGATATAAAAATCAACGCATATAGAACATGTGAAACAATGTCGAAAATTAGCCAAATCATATTCATACAAATCACATTGTAAATTTGGTAAATGCAAGTGTATTCAAACTAAATAAATGCTAACATAATGAATACTTGTGGTATATACAACATAAGTATGTTCGAAAATGTAATTATCATGCAACTTATAACAACATCCATTCATGTCAATTCAATTTTAAATATAGTTTAATGACATAAATCATGGTATAACCAAGTTTTTCTTTGTTCTAACAACTTGTATTAATGTTTTAACAACATCAATTTAAGTTAAATCGAATTCAAAATCATAGAACATAGAACATGTGGAACTATGTGATAAATGAGCCAAATCATATCCATACAAATCACATTGTAAATTTGGTAAATCCTAGTGTATTCAAACTAAATAAAGTCTAACATCACGAATACTTGATGTATATACAAAATAAGTATGTTCGAAAACGCAATTGTCATGCAAGTGATAACAACATGAAATCATGTCATAAGCATTTAAAGTATATATTAATCACTTAAATCATGGTATAACAAGTTATTCTTTGTTCTAACAACATGTATTCATGTTTTAACAACATTAATTCAAGTTTAATCGATAAAAAAATCAACACACATAAAACATGTGAAGCTATGTGAAAAATTAGCCAAATCATATTCATACAAATGACATTGTAAATTTGGTAAATCCAAATGTATTCAAACTGAATAAAGGATAACATCACGAATACTTTTTGTATATACAAAATAAGTATGTTCGAAAACGCAATTATCATGCAAGTGATAACAACATGCATTCTTGTCATATGCATTTAAATTATAGTTTAATCACATTAATCATGGTATAAACATGTTATGCTTTTTTCTAACAACATGTATTTATGTTTTAACTACATTGATATTACCCGGAAATATTCTCTTGTGTTTGTTCTCACCCGGGAGCTCGTCTAGCGTGATTATCAGTATTTTCGGTATTCTCGGTATTCTCGGTATTCTCGTAATTCTGACTTGCCAAGCGACATATAAGGCCTCGGTGAGCATTTTGAAGTATTTCAGGCCATTTCGGACCCGGACGAAGCCAGGGGTATTTTCGTCATTTGCCACCGAGGGTGCACCGAACAAGTACAATAAGGTTGTCCGGCTGCGAGTTCATTAGTTAAAAGCAAAGGGTCGACATACGAAGTTCGGGGAAATTTTCTGATCGTATTCCCGATTAACATGTTATTCGGTTTGCTTCCCGAGGCGTCGAGGTCTACATGGCATTTATTTTGCCATAATTAGAGATATTCAATTATTTTGGGTTAAGTAAGGTAGACTAGGCTCATGGGCCCAAGAGGGTGAGTTTTGGGCTTAATTTGCCTATAAATAGGAGTCTTAAGGCATTAAGAAGGGACTTTTGGACTTTTGAATATTGATCACGCATCCCAAGGCGAAAACTGCTCTTCTGCCGCGACCAAAACTCCTTGGCCGCGACTAAACATCGACTCGCGACGAGTCAGCCATAAACCTGACTCGCGACGAGTCAGCCACAGGCCCGATTCGCGACGAATAAGCCTCACTCCCTTATCCCCAGCTTTTAACCACGCGGCCGCGACGAGTTCGCCTTTCGTCGCGAGTTGCTCCCTGCCGCGACGAGTCTGCCTTTCTGCACTATTCATTCGCGTCGAGTGCGACGTAACTACACATTCGATCCTTTTTCGATTCGTTTTCACTCGTTTCACCATTATCATCTCGTTGTATTTGTATCACTTGATTTTTATAGTGAAAACCAAGGTAGAGCATCCCTCTCCCGAGGACGTAAGCCCACATATTGTGGGCCCAACCTCGTATATCGCTCGTGTCCCCACAACAACATAATTTACGAATTAATCATAAATTGACTGATCTAAGAATAAATATATAAAACATTTTTAGATAAGATCATACATCAATTCAAGTTTAATCGAAATCAAAATCGTCACACATAGAAAGTGTGGAACATTGAGAAAAATGAGCCAAATAATATTCATACAAATCACATCGTATTTTGGGTAAATCCAAGTGTATTCAAACTAAATAAAGTCTAATATCACGAATATTTGTTGTATATACAATATAAGTATGTTCGAAAAAGAAAGTATCATGCAAGTGAGAACAACATGAATTCATGTTATAAGCATTTGAACTAGAGTTTAATAACATAAATCATGGTATAACCAAGTTATTCTATGTTCTTACATCATGTATTCATGATTTAACAATATTGATATTACCCGGGGATATTTTAGTAATTCGCATACCCCGGGAACCTTTTGGCACGTTCCTCAAGGTATTCTAATTTTATTTCGGGTTGAAATGGCGTCGGGGGTATTTTCGTAATTTGGACACCCCGGGCCCAATCAGTGTGCCCGTTGGTATTTTCGGTATTCTAATTTTATTTCGAGTTGAAATGGTGTTGGGGGTATTTTCGTAATTTGGACACCCCCGGGTCCAATCGGTACGCCCACTGGTATTTTCGGTATTCTAATTTTATTTCGGGTTAAAATGGTGTCGGGGGTATTTTCGTAATTTGGACACCCAAGGGCCCAATCACCGCCCACTGGTATTTTCGGAATTCAAATTTTATTTCGGGTTGAAATGGTGTCGGGGGTATTTTCGTAATTTGGACACCCCCGGGCCCAATCAGTGTGCCCGTTGGTATTTTCGGTATTCTAATTTTATTTCGGGTTGAAATGGTGTCGGGGGTATTTTCGTAATTTGGACACCCCCGGGTCCAATCGGTACGCCAACTGTGGTATTTTCTGTAATCTGATATATCGTTATTGGCTTTGGGCACCTGGAGACCGCACGGGAAGTTTCCGGAGGAGATGCGACTATTTTCGGATAATTACGAGTCGGAGTGGCTCCAAGGGTATTTTCGTAATCTTGCGTCCGAAAGATGTTACGACGCATGTTCACCGACAGGCTTATATCTTATAAATTTAGTGAGAATTGACTTATGCGGAGTATGTCTTGCCTCTGTTCACGGGCAACGTGTCGATCTAGAAGTGTCCCGGATAATCGGAAACATTACGATTTATATTTGGAGTGAGATCGGGTTTCTTCGTAGAAGTTGGGTCGAATCAGGCCAGATTGTACAAGAGTGGGCTTTGAGTCCACAAGTGAGTTGATGGGCTCAAATTTTCTATAAATATAGGCCTTTGGTCATTTGAAGGGGGATCGGAATCAAAGTCGAAGAAAAACTCGGAATCTGAAATCTTAAAACCTTCAAAGTCTCGAAATTCGCGATAAAATTACTCCCGGTATCAATTTCGCGATAATTTCCCTAAGTACTAAAGATTCGCGACAATATATTCAAAGGGCCATAAAAATCGCGATAATTCTACATACAACGCCATTTTCGCGATAATATTTGAGTGTGAACAGTAATTTCTGCGACAGTGCTTTTGGTTTCAAATCCGCGATAATTTGTTATTGAGTTGGAAATTCGCGATAATATTTCAGTGTGAACAGTAATTTCTGCGACAGTGCTTTTGGTTTCAAATCCGCGATAATTTGTTATTGAGTTGGAAATTCGCGATAATATTTCAGTGTGAACAGTTTTTTCTGCGACAGTGCCTATTGGCTTCAAATCCGCGATAATTTGCATACAAAGGGCTATTTTCGCGATAATATTTCGAGTGAATAGTGATTTCTGCACTTTTGCGTCGGTTTCCAATATCGAGCTCATTTTTTGTCCCAGATCGAGACTACATTACTTACTTTTGTCAGAAAGAAGATATATTTTGTAATTGTGACATTATTATCATAGTGAAACATCCAGGTAGAGCTTCGCTCTCCCGAGGACGTAAGCCCACACATTGTGGGCCCAACCTCGTAATTTCTCGTGTCTTAAAAAAAAAAAAAATTTGACTGATCAAAAACACCACAAATATTTTAACACAAGATCAAATATCAATTCAAGTTTAATAGATATTAAAATGATCACACCTAGAAAATATGGAACATGTGAAAAATGAGCCAAATCATATTCATACAAATCAAATTGTAAATTTGTTGAATCCAAGTGTATTCATTTTAAATAAAGGCTAACATCACAAATACTTGTGGTATATACAATATAAGTATGTTCGAAAACGAAATTATCATGCTAGTGATAACAACATGAATTCATGTTATAAGCATTTGAACTAGAGTTTAATAACATAAATCATGGTATAACCAAGTTATTCAATATTTGTTATGGTCCCTTTTTAGGGGGTTCCAACAGTCGTCCGGTTCGTCAGCAAACGAACTCCGTTTTGATTTGTTTTTTATGGGAAAACGATTAAGAATACAGCAGAGGTTGAAAGAAAATGACAGAGAATAAGTAAGCAGTAAGAACTTTAGCAGGGTAATGGCATGTTCTTATGCATCCAAAGGGTCCTGCTATTTCCGTCGTTGTGCTCTGTATTTATAGAGTTAATGGCGTGTGTAATTCACGCTGTGTAACTGCCTCTGACAGGTTTGTTAGAGGTTGTTGTCGCGCGATGTAAAACGAGCCCGAGGCCGAGGCGTGGTCTGCGTGATCGGGCCCAAAGCGTGGTAAACTTGTGAAGGCCCGAAGCGTGGAGCGTGGGTTTGTAACCGTTTGGACCGAACCACAGAGCCAGTTGTCAGAAAACGTTTTATTTCGCCAAGGTTAACTTCGGTCCTCTCGCAGAACATCGCGCCATTTTACCTTAAGTATACAAATGGGCTGCACAAATTCGCTTCCACCATATGGATCGTTCCAATCGTGACTGGGACTCATCCCTTGCAGGGTTCCCGGTCCTAGAGTTCTCATCACTAGCCCCTCGGGCTTGATTGCCGTCGTAGAGGTGATACAAGGCCGATCACACAATGTTTATACATTCGGGAGAAAATGGGACCGTACCTGCTGGTGGTGAGCGTCCAAGTGACCGATCTTTCACTTAAGTTTATAAGTGTAGGAATGAATTTGTATTTAAAATTCAATAGCGTATATTTGTGTTATACTTTTATTCTTGTTATTTTTTAAATATTAATATCCAGACTTGTGCCTCTTCACAATCGATAAACCAATAGGCGTGATCAGTGTGTTTGTACTGCCATCCTCTGTGTCAATATTACGTGGTAGCTCACCATTCGTCGGTAAACAAATATTTAAATCAGGGTTTTGGGTACTGTTTCTCTTCATCGTCATTTCGCGAAGGAAGAAATTGCCCAAATCGAGCTCTCTGCGCCCTTAATCTGTTTCACGTTCAACCCATTTCATTCTGATTTTCATTAAGGTATACACTATGGCTACTCAAAAAATGAGATACCCATCCATGTCTGAGTTGGATCTTGTGGAGTTTAGGTCTAGGTTTTCGATTCCGCCTCATTGTTCTATCTGGAAGGGACGGGAAGATATTCCCTGTTTCCTTCCGGCGGAAATGAATGTGCCGGCTTCCGCTATTCCGGTAAGTTACGCTTCTTTATAGTGCGGGCTACGTTTTCCGCTGCATCCTTTTGTAGCAACCGTTCTTATAGAAATCCAACGCCCAACTTTTGCGTTATTTCCAGGTAGTTGTGTGTATATAGTGGCGTTCATATTTTATTGCCACCAACAGAACAGGGCCCCGACCTTAGAACATATTTCCAACCTGTTCTTGGTGGGGTCCCGAAGGGGTAAGGGTCTGTTAGGATGCCTCAAACTAAACTATATAGCGGTGCGCACTAAAGTGTGCGCTATAGTTGATATAGAAGAGTCTCTCCATGCGTGGGAGTCTTGTTATGTGTGGATAACAGTCCTAAAAGAGGATATGTTAAAGGTGTGGCCACGCATAACTCACCCACGCATAGGCCAGTTGCACCGAACCATGTTCAACCCCTCTCGTCCGGACACCGCAATCACACTTGCGATGTTCCCCCCTCCCGAAGCACGCCTTTAGCAAACAGAGCTGCTTCGAGAGAAAAGATTGATAGAAATAGGTGTCGCGGGTAGGACCGGAGCCCCACCCCCGAAGATGATGTTTTGTAGTTCAGATCCGTCAGAAGGATTGGGTATGAAGTAATGTTTTCATTCCATCCTTTCCTGATCCTTATGTATTTATTTTGCAAACTCGACTGAGATGATGCCTAGCTCACGGTTTAAGCGTATGGCTGCTGCTTCGGTCCGTCCTTCTGAAGGACAACGCAAAGCAACGGGGAGAGCTGAGGAGAGTGAATCAGCAACGGGGGGTATGCTGGTTCCATCAGGGTCCGGGAACCCCCCAATTCAAACCACCAGCGCGGGCACACTAACCCTGCGTTGCACAGGACAGACCTCGATGGGAGAAGGGACTGCGTTTCGGGTATTTGTTGTGGTAAAGGAGGTGATACTGGCTCAGATTCGTCCTTTGAGCTTATCCAGCCTCTACCAAATCGGAAATAACTCTTTTATTAGAGCTAATACAGTTACTCTATTGATGCATGGAGCCGTTCCCGTGGAGAAAGTTCTCCCCGGTGACAATCTTAAGGCGAACGTCTCCCTGCCGCCAATCGCCTTGGGAAAAGGAGAGAGGGCGACCGAAGCAGAAGCCCGGAAGGAAGTCCAAAGGCTGAAGAGAGGGGGAGTGCTTCGGTCCCTACTAAGGTTCGCAATTCTTCAGCGCACACATGCTCTCCAACTTCTTGGTGAGCTCATCAATTCGTCGCTGCATCTGGTCCTAGTCATTTCTAGGAGCGGGAGTTAGAGATCTGGTCGGGGGAAGAGGAGTGAGTGGATCGATATCTTGGCCTCCTCGTTGTTACACCGCGCCAGATGATTTCTTCATCATCAGTGCTGCGCTCGTCAGGGTCACTCTCGTACCCTCTGCTTATGGGAACAGGGCTTCAAACAGCCGGTGGTTCTGTTCCACTTCTCTCCAAAGTAATTTCCAGTACCACCTTCCTGATGACAGCTTCCAGATCCTGTAAAGTGAATGTTGGTGCTGGGAGACTATCGGGAAGCACGTCACTGTCATTCGTCGAAGTTCCAGTCGCCATGCCATTGATTATCCTTTCCCTGGTAAAAAACTCAAATGGGATTAGAGAATCGTCCACACGGATGGCGCCAAAGTGTTATGGTCCCTTTTTAGGGGGTACCAACAGTCGTCCGGTTCGTCAGCAAACGAACTCGGTTTGATTTGTTTTTTATAGGAAAACAATTAAGAAACTGAAAATAACGATAAGGCGAAGCGATTTATAGTGGAAACCCATGAATTGGGGAAAAAACACTTGAATAAAAGCGAATTAAGCTCTTAGCCTGTTCGCTAATCAAATAATCCATTATAGAATACATCAGAGGTTTAAAGAAAATGACAGAGAATAAGAGAGCAGTAAGAATTTCAGCAGGGTAACGGCCTGTTCTAATGCATCCAAAGGGTCCTGCTATTTCCGTCGTTGTGCTCTGTATTTATAGAGTTAATGGCGTGTGTAATTCACGCTTTGTAACTGCCTCTGACAGGTTTGTTAGATGTTGTTGTCGGGTGATGTAAAACAAGGCCGGAACCGAGGTGTGGTATGCGTGATCGGGCCCGAGGAGTGGTAAACGTGTGAAGACCCGAAGCGTGGAAAGCGTGGGATTGTAACAGTTTGGACCGAAAAACGAAGCCAGTTGTCAGAAAACGTTTTATTTCGCCAAGGTTATCTTCGGTACTCTCGCAGAACATCGGGCCATTTTACCTTAAGTATACAAATGGGCGGCACAAGTTTGCTTCCACCATATGGATCGGCACAATCGTTACTGGGCCTCATCCCTTGCAGGGTGCCCTGTAATAGAGTTCTCATCAATGTTCTTACAATATGTATTCATGTTTTAACAACAACAATTAAAGTTTAATAGAAATGAAAATCATCACATATAGAACGTTTGCAACAATTTGAAAAATGAGCCATATCATATTCATACATATCACATTGTGAATTTGGTAAATTCAAGTATAATCAAACTAAATAAAGACTAATATCACGAATATCAATTGTATATATAAAATAAGTATGTTCGAAATGGAATTTTCATTCAAGTCATAACCACATGAATTAATGTCATAAGCATATAAACTATTGTTTAATCACATAAATCATGGTATATCCAAGTTATTCTTTGTTCTAACAACATGTATTCATGTTTTAACAAAATTAATTCAAGTTTAATCGACATAAAAATCCTCACATATAGAACATATGGAACTATGTGAAAAATGAGCCAAATCATATTAATACAAATGACATTGTAAATTTGGTAAATCCTAGTCTATTCAAACTAAATAAATTATAACATCACGAATACTTGTGGTATATGTAAAATAAGTATGTTCGAAAACAGAATAATCATGCAAGTGATTACAATATGAATTCATGACATAAGTATTTAAACTATAGTTTAATCACATATATCATACTGTTACCAAGTTATTCTTAGTTGTGACAACATGTATTCAGGTTTTAACAACATCAATTCAAGTTTAATCGAAATCAAAATGATCTCACATAGAACGTGCGGAACTATGTGAAAAATGATCCAAATCATATTAATACAAATCACATTGTAAATTTGGAAAATCCAAGAGTATTCAAACTTAATAAAGTCTAACATCACGAATACTTCTTGTATATACAAAATATGTATGTTTGAAAATGTAATTAACAAACAACTGACAACAACCTGAATTCATGTAATAACCAAGTTATAAATCATGGTATAACCAAGTTATTCTTTGTTCTTACAATATGTATTCATGTTTTAACAACATCAATTCAAGTTTAATCGAAATCAAAATCTCACACATAGAACGTGTGCAACTATGTGAAAAATGATCCAAATCATATTCATACAAATCACATTGAAATTTTGTAAATCAAGTATATTCCAACTAAATAAAGTCTAATATCACGAATACTTGTTCTATATATAAAATAAGTTTGTTCGAAAATGGAATTTTCATTCCAGTCATAACAACATGAATTAATGTCATAATCATATAAACTATAGTTTAATCACATAAATCATGGTATATCCAAGTTATTCNTCCAATATCGAGCTCATTTTTTGTCCCAGATCGAGACTACATTACTTACTTTTGTCAGAAAGAAGATATATTTTGTAATTGTGACATTATTATCATAGTGAAACATCCAGGTAGAGCTTCGCTCTCCCGAGGACGTAAGCCCACACATTGTGGGTCCAACCTCGTAATTTCTCGTGTCTTAAAAAAAAAAAAAAAAAAAATTTTGACTGATCAAAAACACCACAAGATCAAGTGTATATATGTTCTTCAACCTTTTAACTGTACTTCTCACGCGACTTGCTTGTTTTGCCGATAAAATAATGGCTCCCCCTGGAGATCGTTCGAAACTAGGTGATAAGTAGAGATCCCTCCGTACTCTCGTTACGGAGAAAGATGAGTTGATTTTCGAGATGGCGCCCTGATATTGCCCGAGGTTATTTATGTAATTTTGTTAACCTCGGGGCTCGTCCAACGTGGCTATGTGGTATTTTCGGTATTTTCATATGTCTATCGCGAGGCGTACTCCAGGGGTATTTTCGTAATTCAGGCATGCTGGACCCCATATAAGGCTTCTGTAAGTGTTTTCAGATGTTTTGGGTCATTTCGGCCCCGTACGGGGCCAGGGGTATTTTCGTCATTTTTCACCTGGGAGTGCACCGGTCAGGTGCAATGATGTTATGTGGCTGCGTATTCGCTATCTAAAGGCAAAGGACCAATATACGAATTTCTCGGGAAATTTCTGATCGTATTCCCGACTAATATCTTGTCCGAAGTGGTTCCCGAAGCTTCGTCATCAACATGGTATTTATTATATTGTAATTTGGAATATTTAATTATTTTGGGCTTAGTGGAGTAAATAGGCTTATGGGCTCAAGTAAGTGGAGTTGGGCTGGATTTNACTAAATAAAGGCTAACATCACGAATACTTGTTGTATATAGAAATAAGTCTGTTCGAAAACGGAATTATCGTGCAAGTTATAACAACATGAATTAATGTCATAAGTATTTAAACTATAGTTTAATCACATAAATCATGGTGTAACCAAGTTATTCTTTGTTCTAACAACATGTATTCATGTTTTAACTACATCAATTCAAGTATAATCGAAATCAAAATCATCACACATAGAACGTGTGCAACTATGTTAAAATGAGCCAAATCATATTCAAAAAATCACATTGTAAATTTGGTAAATCCAAGTGTATTCAAACTAAATAAACGCGAATATCACGTATACTTGTTGTATATATAAAATATGTATTTTCGAAAATGGAATTTTCATTTAGGTCATAACAACATGAATTAATGTCATAGCATTTAAACTATTGTTTAATCATCACACAAATCACGGTATATCCAAGTTATTCTTTGTTCTAACAACATGTATTCATGTTTGAACACCATCAATTCAAGTTTAATCGATATAAAAATCATGACACATAGAACATGTGGAACAATGAGAAAACTGAGCAAAATCATATTCATATAAATGACATAGTAAATTTGGTAAATCCAAGTGTATTCAAACTAAATAAAGGATAACATCACGAATACTTGTTGTATATACAAAATAAGTATGTTCGAAAACGAAATTATCATGCAAGTGATAACAACATGCATTCATGTCATAAGCATTTAAACTATAGTTTAATGACATAAATAATGGTATAACCAAGTTTGTAACGGCCATAATTTGGGCCTAGCTGTTTTGTTAAAATGCGCTAAATAAAACGAAACATTCGAATGTAAACTGAAAATGTAGTTCGAAATCATAAAAGTTCGACAACATAATTTAGAGTGTTCTCCAAAGGACCGGACTCTATCACCGGACAACCGACGACCTCCGTCCCATGCCCCTCTCAAACCTCGTCTGCGTCACCAACAAAATCTGTAAAGCAGTCACAATTTATTAAAGGAAACTTCACACACGCTACACATTATCTTTTCGTTTTTTAATTAGACCGTCCACACACACGTGAATCATTCCTTTTAACCGTTTTTCTTATTTCATTCTTCTTTTACCCTTATCATCCCCCTCTTACTTTAACTTTACTATTGCCGAGAATAACATGCTCGGTGCATGTCCAGCCCAAGCCAACCGTTAGCTGTTGGATGACTCGACGGGCCATATGCTTCCCTTCTCCGGGTGGGTTCTTAGGCGCTACCCCTTTTTCCACCCGGATCCGTTCTGCCCTTTACTTACGCGTCTTTCCATCTATGGAACTTATCGTTCCCTTCATCAAGCATGCCCTTCCTTTGGCAAATCGTGTACTAGGCACGATGCCGGGTTCGGTCGGACGGTCCATCCTTCCTCACCCTGAGTCTTATTTACATTTATCTCGTTCATTCGTGACTTTTTTCTTTCTTCTTTATTCACCCAATCCCGTTCCCTAAGTCTGAACCTTCCCTTACTATATTGTGTTCACTCCGCTTACCTGCTGTTTTCACTTGTTATAATCTCTTGTGCTTCCCTGCAATCCGTAACATATTTCAGTACCTCATTTTATTGACGTTATTATCTTGTTATTGACTGTTTGGTTACCGTAGACACTTCGTATCTTCCTTCCTCACGATCCAACGTTGAAATACGACGAAAACACCCTAATTGTATGTTTTCGCAATAAAGTTGTTCTGTTCCAGAAATTCGCGATAAAAAGACACGCGGGTTACATTTTCGCGACATATTGTGAAGCATTTCATTTTCGCGATAAAGTTGTCTCTTTGGAAGATTCGCGATAATTTTCAACGTGGGAATTTCCGCGATAATTTTCCAAGCTGAAATTTTCGCGACAATGTTGCTTACCAGATTTTTCCGCGATAATAATTACAGCCCTGTTTTCGCGATAATTTTTGTTGTTACGAGATTTTCGCGATAATTTCTTGCTTTGGCTTGTTTCCGTACATTTTTGTGGTTTTGTGATAAATGACTTGGTCTTTAGGCCTTCTAACCTTTATTCATAGATATTATAACTTTTCTAATTCACATTTTGACCCCTCCCACTTTTTACTTTTACCCCTCCTTAATCTTTTGCTTTACATTTCAATCTTTTCATTTCTTTTATCGTTCTTTCGTTCCCGTATCCCTCGTTATTATTCTTCTAGACCTTATCACCATATTCCCTGCTACTATTTCAACATACATTTTTCTTGGCTATTACATCCTTCCCCACTTATTTTGAGTTTTGTCCCGAAACTCGTGCGTACCAATCTTCCATTAAGTCTGGTGCTCTCTCCATAATCTCTCGTTCCGTTTCCCATATAGTTTCTCTCTCTCCTTGGTTGGACCATTGTACCTTCACCATGGGAATTTTTTTGTTTCGGAGCTTTCTTTCCTCTCTGCCTAGGATCTTTATTGGAACTTCTTCGTACGTTAGTTCCGGGGTTATCTCTATGGATTCCCCCACACATTCCTGAATTCCTTCAGTCACCCTCCTCCTCAGTTGGGATACATGGAACACGATGTGTANCTCAGTTGGGATACGTGGAAAACATTGTGTATCCCCCTCATCTCTTCCCGAAGCTTCAGCTGGTATGCTAGGTTTTCGATTTATCGTTCCACCTCGTATGGTCCGATGTACCGAGGGCTCAGTTTCCCTGTCCTAGTGGTCCTTAGTACCCCCTTCCTCGGTGATACCTTTAGATAAGCATGATCCCCAACCTTTAGTTCTAGGGGTCTTCTTTTTGTGTCTGCCCAACTTTTATATCGGTCTTGTGCCGCCTTAATATTCTTTCGTACCACGGCCACCTTTTCAATGGTGACTTCTACCAATTCTGTTCCCGTGGTCTTTCTCTCTCCCACCTCATCCCAACATAGTGGTGTACGGCACTTTCTCTCGTAGAATGCCTCATACGGGGCCATGCAAATGCTGCTCTGAAAACTATTGTTGTACGCGAAATCCACAAGAGGCAGGAAATCTTCCCAACCTCCCTTAAACTCCAGTACACATGCCCGTAACATATCCTCCATGATTTGGTTGGTTCTCTCGGTCTGACCATCTGTCTGTGGGTGGTATGTTGTGCTCATCCTTAACTGGGTTCCGAGTGATTTCTGTAAACTCTGCCAGAATCGAGACGTGAACCTCGGGTCTCTGTCTTACATAATATTTACTGGAATTCCATGTAACTTGAATATGTTATCCACGTATATTTTGGCTAGCCGGTCTACTCCATAGGTTGTCTTGACTGCTAAGAAATGAGCCGCCTTTGTATGACGGTCGACCACTACCCATATCGCATCGTTCTTCCGTGGGCTCTTGGGTAGTCCTACCACAAAGTCCATGCCGATGCTATCCCATTTCCACTCTGGAATCTCTAAGGGTTGTAGCTCACCTCCCGAGCGTTGGTGTTCGGCCTTAACTGTTTAGCAATTTTCGCATTTGGCCACAAAGTTTGCGATCTCATTTTTCATTCCTTTCCACCACCAGTGCGTCTTTAGGTCCCGTTACATTTTAGTACTTCATGGGTGAACTGAGAAGGCCGAACTGTGTGCTTCTGCTATAATCTTCATCCTTAACTCTGGCCTGTTCGGTACCCATATTCGTTCATTCATTCTAATTAGCCCATCGCTTCCTTTGTTTATGTCTGATTTATAGGTCCCATTTCCATCTTTTCGCGTTACAGGTTTCTCGGGGTCTGCTATCTGTGCTTCTAGTACCTCCTCAAGTATCCCTGGTTTTGCTGTAACCGTCCCTAACATGACTGTGGTCGACTCTACCACTTCCAGTTGTAGGTTCTCCATTTCTCTTACCAACGTGTTTGCTAGCACATCATGAGTCTTCCTGCTCAGTGCATCGGCTACCTGATTTGCCTTTCCGGAGTGGTACTGAATGTCCAGGTCGTAATCTTTTATCAGTTCCAACCATGTCCGTTGTCTCATGTTAAGCTCTCTCTGGGTGAATAGGTACTTCAAACTCTTGTGGTCAGTGAATATCTCGCACCTAACACCGTACAGGTAATGTCTCCAAATCTTGAGTGCGAATACCACCGCGGCTAATTCTAAATCGTGTGTCGGATAGTTCAATTCGTGTATCTTCAATTGACGGGATGCATATGCTATAACCTTCCCTCCCTGCATCAGTACACGCCCGAGTCCTTCTTTCGATGCGTCGCTGTATACCGTGAAGTCGTGTTCTGGTGGGTAATACCAGTATTGGTGCCGATGTCCATTTCATTTTGAGACATTCAAAACTCTCTTCACATTTCTCATCCCACGTATACTTCGTTTCCTTTCAGGTCAAATTTGTCAATGGTTTAGCAATCCTCGCGAATCCCTCAATGAATTCCGATAGTACCCGGCTAATCCTAAGAAACTCCTCACTTCTCGAGCATTTGTCGGTCTGGGTCAATTCGTCACTGTCTCTATCTTGGTTGGATCTACCGTCACCCCTCCTGCTGATATCACGTGTCCTATAAAAGCTATGTTGTCCATCCAAAATTCACACTTGGTGTATTTGGCATACAACTTCTCTTGTCTGAGAGTTTGTAATACTATTCTCAAATGTTGCTCGTGTTCCTCTCGGTTGTGAGAGTAAACTAGGATGTCGTCAATGAACACCACCACGAACATGTCTAAGAATTGACGAAATACTCGATTCATGAAATCCATGAAAATCGCTGGAGCATTAGTCAATCCGAACGGTACTACCGTGCATTCGTAATGGCCGTACCTCGTTCGAATGGCTGTCTTCGGTATGTCTCCTTCTCTTACTCGGACCTAATGATACCCTGACCTCAAGTCTAATTTTGAGAATACCTTCGCGCCTTGTAACTGATCAAACAAGTCATCGATTCTAGGCAACGGGTATTTGTTCTTTATCGTGACCTTGTTTAATTCTCGGTAGTCGTAGCACAATCTTAACTCGCCGCTTTTCTTTCTAACAAATAACACTGGTGCTCCCCAAGGGGAGTTGCTTGGCCTGAGAAATCCTTTTTCCAATAGCGACTCAATCTGTTGTTTCAGCTCCTGCATCTCTCTGGGTGCCATACAGTACGGGGCCTTGGAGATTGGTTGTGTTCCAGGGAGTAGTTCTATATCCATTTCCACTTCTCTCTGAGGCGGTTGCCCCGGTAGCTCGTCGGGAAATACATCACTGTATTCACAAACCACTGGAACGGACTTCAATGGTGTCCCTTCCTTCTCCGTCGTGACAAATGCTAGCCAGTTCGATCGATCCTTATATTCCTCATCCTCACCCACAATCGGTTTTCCGACCATGTCCTTTCTCCGTTCCCGCGGCGTACTAAAAGTGATCGTACGTTCCCGACATCTCACCTGCGCATCGTACCTAGATAACCAATCCATTCCTAGTATGGCATCGAACCCCATATCCCCTAACTCAATCAGATCTGCCTCTGTTCGCACTGTGTCCACTTCCACCGTGCATCCTTTATAGATTCTATTTGCCTCCATGGCTTCAGATCCCGGTGTTTTTACTTTGATTTTAGTGTTACTCCCCGTTATCCCAAACCGTTTCTCTAACTTCTACGACACGAACGAATGTGTCGCCCCACAGTCAAAGAATACGAAAGCTGAAAAGCCGTTAATAAGTTGTGTACCTGCCACGACGTCCTCAGCCTCCGAGGCCTTTTCTTTGTTCACAGCGAACACTCGAGCATTTCCTGTAATCCTTTCCCTTACCCTGTTTTCGGTTACCCCGGTTTCGATCCTCCTCCTCTTCGGGCAGTCTTTCGCAAAGTGTCCTTCCTGGCCGCACTTGAAACAACTGTTGGTTCCCGTTCGGCATTCTCCAAAATGGTTCGTCCCGCATTTGACGCACGCAGTCCTGATCGGTGGTCCTGGTGCCGATCCGAATCTCTCTGCAGTGATCTTTCCCTTCCACTCTCCCTGTCCTTGAACCTCGTTCCTTGCAGAGCTTCTAGTGCGTTCCTTATCCATTCTCCGTAATCCTCCATCCACTCGGACTGCCACCGCCACCAAACTGGAAAATTCCTCGTCGTCGCGGCCATACATAGTCCGTTTCACTTTTTCATTCAGCCCTTCCGTGAAGCGGTGCATCTTCTCCTGTTCACTCCCCATGATCTCGGGGGGGTACCTGCCTAGTTCTATGAATTCTGGCATGTACTCCATGACGGGGCGGTTTCCCTGAGTCAATCTGTCAAATTCGGCCCTCTTATCCTTCTTAAGTCCTTTCGGCACGTAGTAATCCAAGAACGCATACTTAAACTTCTCCCAAGAGATGGGTCCATCCTTCAGTAAGGAGGCCGACACGCTCCCCCACCATCGGGCAGTACTACCGTCGAACCATAGCGGGGCAAATCCTGCCCTAAGATCCTATGGGGCTTCGATCAGCTCGAACTTCTCCTCAAGGCGGATAATCCACTCCTCCGCGTCCCCCATCTTATCCCCAGTGAAGCTGTTCATCAAAGCCTTCTTTAATGCCTCGTTGTAGTACATCCTACACTTTTCAGGTCTTGGCACTGGTTCCATTTGCACGGAGTTTTCCATCTCCGTCTGTCCCTGTCTTATTGCACTAACTAGGGAACTCGCCATGCTTTGGAATAGATCCCTGAGACTTTCCTGGCAAAACGTGAGAGGCGTCAATGAATCCGCAACCGGAGTCTCTGTCGCCGGTGCTTGTTCTGATGCATTGCTATCCTCCTCTCGGTTTCCATGCGCTCTAGTCCTAGGAGTCATTCCTACATTAAGCTTATGTTATGTCTATGTCTACTCATGTCATCCGTTATATTCTATGCCCATCCCTTCCTATGGTCGGTTGTCCTCTTATGGATTTTTTTTTCCTAGACTCTTCTACGTAGGACCGCACCATTACTGGTTTAGTAACGATGTTACGCTCTGATACCATTTGTAACGGCCCTAACTTGGGCCTAGCTGTTTTGTTAAAACGCGCTAAATAAAACGAAACATTCGAATGTAAACTGAAAATGTAGTTCGAAAACATCAAAGATTGACAACATAATTTAGAGTGTTCTCCAAAGGACCGTACTCTATCACCGGACAACCGACGACCTCCTTCCCATGCCCCTCTCATACCTCGTCCGCGTCACCTACAAAATCTGTAAAGCAATCACAATTTATTTAAGGAAACTTCACACACGCTACACATTATCTTTTCGTTTCTTAATTAGACCGTCCACACACACGTGAATCATTCCTTTTAACCATTTTTCTTATTTCATTCCTCTTTTACCCTTATCATCCCCCTCTCACTTTAACTTTACTGTTGCCGAGAATAACATGCTCGGTGCATGTCCCGCCCAAGCGAACCGTTAGCTGTTGGATGACTCGATGGGCCATATGCTTCCCTTCCACGGGTGGGTACTTAGGCGCTACCTCTATTTCCACCCGGATCCGTTCTGCCCGTTTACGTACTCGTCTTTCCATCTTTGGAACTTATCATTCCCTTCATTAGGCATGCCCTTCCTTTGCCAAATCGTATACTAGGCACGATGACGGGTTCGGTCGGACGGTCCATCCTTCCTTACCCCGAGTCTTATTAACATTTATCTCGTTCATTCGTGTCTTTTTTCTTTCTTCTTTATTAACACAATCCCGTTCCCTAAGTCTGAACCTTCCCTTAATATATTGTGTTCACTCCGCTTATCTGCTGTTTTGACTTGTTATAATCTCTGGTGCTTCTCTGCAATCCGTAACATATTTCAGTACCTCATTCTTTTGACGTTATTATCTTGTTATTGAATGTTTGGTTACCGTAGACCCTTCGTATCTCCCTTCATCACAATTCGACGTTGAAATGCGACGAAAACACCCTAATTGTATGTTTTCGCGATAAAGTTGTTCTGTTCCTGAAATTCGCGATAAAAAGACACGCGATTTACATTTTCGCGACAATTTGTGAAGCATTTCATTTTCGCGATAAAGTTGTCTCTTTGGAAGATTCGCGATAATTTTCAACGTGGGAATTTCCACGATAATTATCCATGCTGAAATTCTCGCAACAAGGTTGCTTACCAGATTTTTCCGCGATAATAATTACAGCCCTATTTTCGCGATAATTTTTGTTGTTCCGAGATTTTCGAGATAATTTCTTGCTTTGGCGTGTTTCCGTACGTTTTATTGGTTTAGTGATAAATGACTTGATTTTTGGGCCTTCTAACCTCTATTTATAGGCATTTTTACTTTCCAAATTCACATTTGGACCCCTCCCACTTTCTACTTTTACCCCTCCTTAATCTTTTGCTTTACTTTTCAATCTTTTCGTTTCTTTTACGTTCTTTCGTTCCCGTATCCCTCGTTATTTTTCTTCTAGACCTTATCACCATATTCCCTACTACATTCCAACATACATTTTTCTTGGCTATTACAAAGTTATTCTTTGTTCTAACAACATGTACTTATGTTTTAACAACATCAATTCAAGTTTAATCGAAATCAAAATCATCACACCTAGAACATGTGGAACTATGTGAAAAATGAGCCAAATCATATTCATACCAATCACATTGTAAATTTGGTAAATCTAAGTGTATTCAAAATAAAAAACGGCTAACATAACAAATACTTGTGTTATATTCAATATAAATATTTTGGAAAACAGATTTATCATGCAAGTGATAACAACATGAGTTCAAGTCATAAGCATTTAAACTATAGTTTAATCACATAAATAATGGTATAACCAAGTTATTCTTTATTCTAAAAGCATGTATTCATATTTTAAAAACATCAATTCAAGTTTAATCGAAATCAAAATCAAAATCAAAATCATCACACATAGAATGTGTGGAATTATGTGAAAAATGAGCCAAATTATATTCAGACAACTCACATTGTAAATTTGGTAAATCCAAGTGTACTCAAACTATATAAAGGATAACATCACGAATACTTGCTATATATCCAAAATAAGTATGTTGGAAAACGGAATTATCATGCAAGTGATAACAACATGCACTCATGTCATAAACATTTAAACTATAGTTTAATCACATAAATCATGGTATTACGAAGTTATTCTTTGTTCTCACAACATGTATTCATCTTTTAACAACATCAATTCAAGTTTAATAGATATAAAAATCATCACATAGAACATGTGGAACTATGTGAAAAATGAGCCAAATCATATTCATACAAATCACATTGTAAATTTGGTAAATCCAAGTGTATTCAAATTAAATAAAGCTAACATCACAAATACTTGTGTTATATACAAAATAAGTATGTTCGGAAACATAATTATCTTGCAAGTGATAACAACATGAATTGTTGTAATAAGAATTTAAATTTTAGTTTAATCATATACATCATGGTGTAACCAAGTTATTCTTTGTTCTAACCACATGTATTCATGTTTTAACTACATCATTTCAAGTATAATCGATATCAAAATCATCACACATAGAACGTGTGCAACTATGTTTAAAATGAGCCAAATGATATTAAAAAATATCACATTGTTAAAAATGAGCCAAATCCAAGTGTATTCAAACTAAATAACAGCGAATATCACGAATATTTGTTGTATATATTAAATAAGTATGTTCGAAAATGAAATTTTTATTCAAGTCATAACAACATGAATTAATGTCATAGCATTTAAACTATTGTTTAATCACATAAATCATGGCATATCCAAGTAATTCTTTGTTCTATCAACATGTACTCAGGTCTTAACACCATCAATTCAAGTTTAATCGATATAAAAATCGTCACACATAGAACACGTGGAACAATGTGAAAAATGAGACAAATCATATTCATATAAATGACATTATAAATTTGGTAAATCAAAGTGTATTCAAACTAAATAAAGGATAACATCACGATAACTTGTTGTATATACATAATAAGTATGTTCAAAAACGAAATTATCATGCAAGTGATAACAACATGCATTCATCTCATAAGTATTTAACTATAGTTTAATCACATAAATCATGATATAACCAAGAATTTCTTTGTTCTAACAACATGTATTCATGTTTTAACAACATCAATTCAAGTTTAATCGAAAAGAAAATCATCACACATAGAACTTGTGGAACTAAGTGTGAAAAATGTGAAAACAATGTGGAACAATCCGAAAACTGAGCCAAATCATATTCGTACAAATCACATTATAAACTTTTGCAACGACCCCAATTTGGGTCTAGCTGTTTTATTAAGACGTGCTAAATAAAACGAAACATTCGAATGTAAACTGAAAACGTAGTTCGAAAACATCAAAGTTCGACAACATAATTTAAAGTGTTCTCCAAAGGACCAGACTCTATCACCGGACAACCGACGACCTTCTTCCCATGCACCTCTCATACCTCGTCCGCGTCACCTACAAAATCTATAAATCGGTCACAATTTATTAAAGGAAACTTCACACACTCTACACATTATGTTTTCGTTTCTTAATTAAACCGTACACACACATGTGAATCTTTCCTTTTAACCGTTTTTTCTTATTTCTCTCTCCTTTTACCCTTATCATTCCCATCATACTTTAACTTTACTGTTGCCGAGAGTAACATGCTCGGTGCATGTCCCGCCCAAGCCAACCGTTAGCTGTTGGATGACTCGACGGGCCATATGCTTCCCTTCCTCGGGTGGGTACTTCGGCGCTACCCCTTTTTCCACCCGGATCCGTTCTGCCCTTTTCGTACGAATCTTTTCCTCTTTGGAACTCATCGTTCCCTTCATCAGGCATGCCCTTTCTTTGGCGAATCGTGTGCTAGGCACGATGCCGGATTCGGTCGGACGGTCCATCCTTCCTCACCCAGAGTCTTATTAACATTTATCTCGTTCATTCGTGCCTTTTTCTTTCTTCTTTATTAACCCGATCCCGTTTCCTAAGTCTGAACCTTCCCTTACTATATTGTGTTCACTCCGCTTACTTGTTGTTTTCACTTGTTATAATCTCTGGTGCTTCCCTGCAATCCGTAACATATTTCAGTAACTCAATATTGACGTTATTATATTATTATTGACTGTTTCGTTACCGTAGACCCTTCGTATCTTCATTCCTCGCGATTCGACGTTGAAATGCGTCGAAGACACCCTAATTGTATGTTTCCGAGATAAAGTTGTTCTGTTCTTGAATTTCGCGATAAAAAGACATGCGGTTTACATTTTCGCGACAGATTGTGAAGCATTTCATTTTCGCGTTAAAGTTGTCTCTTTGGAAGATTCGCGATAATTTTCAACGTGGGAATTTCCGCGATAATTTTCCACACTGAAAATTTTCGCGACAAGGTTGCTTACCAGAATTTCCGTGATATAATTACAGCCCTGTTTTCACGATAATTTTTGTTGTTCCTAGATTTTCGCGATAATTACTTGTTTTGGCGTGTTTACGTACGTTTTTGTGGTTTAGTGATAAATGACTTGGTTTTTAGGCCTTCTAACCTCTATTTATAGGCATTTTAACTTTCCTAATTCACATTTTAACCCCTCCCACTTTTCACTTTTACCCCTCGTTAATATTTTGCTTTACTTTTCAGTCTTTCCGTTTCTTTTATCGTTCTTTCGTTCCCGTAACCCTCAATATTTTTCTTCTAGACCGTATCACCATATTCCCTGCTACCATTCTAACATACCTTTTTCTTGGCTATTACATGGTCAATCCAAGTGAATTCAAACTAAATAAAGGCTAACATCACAAATACTTTTGGTATATACAAAATAAGTATGTTCGAAAACGGAATTATCCTTCAAGTGATAACAACTTGAATTCATGTAACAAGCATTTAAAAATAGTTTAATCACATAAATCATAGTATAACCATGTTATTCTTTATTATGACAACATGTATTCAGGTTTTAACACACATCAATTCATGTTTAATCGAATGCAAAATCAACACACATAGGACGTGTGGAACTATATGAAAAATGAGCCAAATCATATTCATACAAATTACATTGTAANATCGAATGCAAAATCATCACACATAGAACGTGTGGAACTATGTGAAAAATGAGCCAAATCATATTCATACAAATGACATTGTAAATTTGGTAAATCCAAGTGTATTAAAACTTAATAAAGTGTAACATCACGAATACTTGTTGTATATACAAAATAAGTATATTCGAAAACGAAATTATCAAGCAAGTGATAACAACATGAATTAATGATATATGAATTTAAACTATATATTATACACATAAATCATGTTATAACCAAGTTATTCTTTGTCCAAGCAACATGAATTCATTTTTCAACAACATCAATTCGAGCTTAATCGAAATTAAAATCATCACACATAGAACATGTGGAACTGTGTGAAAAATGAGCAAAAACATATTCATACAAATGACATTTTAAATTTGGTAAATACAAGTGTATTTAAACTAAATAAAGGATAACATCACGAATACTTGTTGTATATAGATAATAAGTATATTCGAAAACGGAATTATCATGCAAGTGATGACAACATGAATCCATGTCATAAGTATTTAAATAATAGTTTAATCATATTAATGATGGTATAACCAAGTTATTCTTTGTTCTAACAACATGTATTCATGTTTTAACAACATCAATTCAAGTTTAATCGAAATCAAAATCATTACACATAAAACATGTGGAACTATGTGAAAAAAGAGCCAAATCATTTTAATATAAATCACATTATCAATTTGGTAAATCGAAGTGTATTCAAACTAAATAAAGGCTAACATCAAGAATACTTGTTGTATATACAGAATATGTATGTTCGAAAACGGAATTATCATGCAAGTGATAACAAGATGAATTCATGTCATAAGTATTTAAATAATAGTTTAATCATATTAATGATGGTATAACCAAGTTATTCTTTGTTCTAACAACATGTATTCATGTTTTAACAACATCAATTCAAGTTTAATCGAAATCAAAATCATTACACATAAAACATGTGGAACTATGTGAAAAAAGAGCCAAATCATTTTAATACAAATCACATTATCAATTTGGTAAATCGAAGTGTATTCAAACTAAATAAAGGCTAACATCAAGAATACTTGTTGTATATACAGAATATGTATGTTCGAAAACGGAATTATCATGCAAGTGATGACAACATGAATCCATGTCATAAGTATTTAAATAATAGTTTAATCATATAATTCATGGTACAACCAAGTTATTTTTTGTTCTAACAACATGAATTCATGTTTTAAAAACATCTATTGAAGTTTAATCGAAATAAAAATCATCACACATAAAACATGTGGAACTATGTGAAAAATGAGTCAAATCATATTCATACAAATCACATTGTAAATTTGGTAAATCCAAGTGTATTCAAACTAAATAAAGGCTAATATGACGAATACTTGTTGTATATACAAAATAAGTATGTTCGAAACGGAATTATCATGCAAGTGATAACAACATCAATTCATGTCATCATCATTTGAACTATGTATAATCACATAAATCATGGAATAACCAAGCTATTCTTTGTTCTTACAACATGTATTAATGTTTTAACTACATCAATTCAAGTTTAATCGAAATCAAATTCTTCACACATTGAAAGTGTGCAACTATGTGAAAAATGAGCAAATCATATTCATACAAATCACATTTTGAATTTGGTAAATCCAAGTGTAATCAAACTAAATAAATGCTAATATCACGGATACTTGTTGTATATACAAAATAAGTATGTTCGAAAACGGAATTATGATTCAAGTGATTACAACATGAATTCATGTCATTCGCATTTGAACTAGAGTTTAATCATATAAATCATGGTATTACCAAGTTATTCTTTGTTCTTACAACATGTATTCATGTTTTAACAACATCAATTACAGTTTAAAAAATATAAAAATTATCACACATAGAACATGTGGAACTATGTGAAAAATGAGCCAAATCATATTCATACAAATCACATTGTAAATTTGGTAAATCCAAGTGTATTCAAAATAAATAAAGCTAACATCACAAATACTTGTGTTATATACAAAGTAAGTATGTTCGGAAACAGAATTATCTTGCCAGTGATAACAACATGAATTGTTGTAATAAGAATTTAAATTATAGTTTAATCACATACATCATGGTTGTAACCAAGTTATTCTTTCTTCTAACAACATGTATTCATGTTTTAACTACATTAATTCAAGTATAATCGAAATCAAAATAATCACACATAGACGTGTCCAACTATGTTAAAAATGAGCCAAATCATATTCAAAAAATCACATTGTAAATTTAATAAATCCAAGTGTATTCAAACTAAATAAAAGTGAATATCACGAATACTTATTGTATATATAAAATATGAAAGTTTGAAAATGGAATTTTCATTCAAGTAATGACAACATGAATTAATGTAATAGCATTTAAACACTTGTTTAATCACATAAATCATGGTATATATCCAAGTTATTTTTTATTCTAATAACATGTATTCATGATTTAACACCATCAATTCAAGTTTAATCGAAATAAAAATCATCGCACATAGAACATGTGGAACATTGTGAAAAATGAGCAAAATCATATACATACAAATGACATAGTAAATTTGGTAAATCCAAGTGTATTCAAATTAAATAAAGGATAACATCACGAATACTTGTTGTATATACAAAATAAGTATGTTCGAAAACGGAATTTTCATGCAAGTGATAACATCATGCATTCATGTCATAAGCATTTAAACTATAGTTTAATGACATAAATCATGGTATAACCAAGCTATTCTTTGTTCTAACAACATATATTTATGTTTTAACAACATCAATTAAAGTTTAATCGAAATCAAAATCATGACACCTAGAACATGTGGAACTATGTGAAAAATGAGCCAAATCATATTCACACCAATGAAATTGTAAATTTGGTAAATCTAAGTGTATTCAAAATAAGAAAAGGCTAACATCACAAATACTTGTATTATATTCCATATAAGTATGTTCGAAAACAATTAATCATGCAAGTGATAACAAAATGAGTTCAAGTCATATGCATTTAAACTATAGTTTAATCACATAAATAATGGTATAACCAAGTGATTCTTTGTTCTAAAACCATGTATTCATGTTTTAACAATATCAATTCAACTTTAATCGAAATCAAAATTAAAATCAAAATCATCACACATAGAACGTGTGGACTTATGTGAAATATGAGCCAAATCATATTCATACAAATCACATTGTAAATTTGGTAAATCCAATTAAATTCAAATTAAATAAAGGCTAACATCACAATACACGTGTTACATACAAAATAAGTATGTTCAAAAAAGAAATTATCATGCATGTGATAACAACATGCATTCATGTAATAAGCATTTAAACTAGAGTTTAATCACAAAAATCATAGTATAACCAAGTTATTCTTTGTTCTGACAACATATATTCAGGTTTTAACAACATCAATTCAAGTTTAATCGAATACAAAATCATCACACATAGATCATGTGAAACTATGTGAAAAATGAGCCAAATCATATTCATACAAATCACATTGTAAATTTGTAAATCCAAGTGTATTCAAACTAAATAAAGTCTAATATCACGAATACTTGTTGTATATACAAAATACGTATGTT
>RWGZ01001016.1:5618-41483 GCA_009725065.1 Utricularia reniformis
GTCCCCTGGACTCTCACTACTTACAGGTACGGTCCCTTGTTCTCATGAATGTGCAGACATCATGTGATCGGCCTTGTATCACCTCTGCGATTGGCAATCAAGCCCGAGGGGCTAGTGATGAGAACTCTAGGACCGGGTACTTTGTGATGGGTAAGACCCAACAACGATTGGACCAATTCAAATGGCGAAAGTGAATCCTCACAGCCCATTCCACACCTCCAATGAAAAGCGGCCCAATGTTCAACTGAAGGACCGAAGATGACCTTAGCGAAATAAAACGTTTTCTGCCAACAGGCACCTGGGTTCGGTCCGAGCAGTTACAACTCACGTTTACCACGCTTCGGGCCCGATCACGTTTACCACGCTTCGGTCCCAGCCTCGTTTTACATCCCGCGATAACAACCTCTAACAAACCTGTCAGAGGCGGTTACGGAGCGTGATTTACACTCACTAAGAACTCTATAAATACAGGGCCAGACGACGGAAATAGCAGGACCCTTTGGACGCGGAAGAACAGGCTGTTACCCTGCCGGAATTCTTACCGCTTTCTTTACCTCGTCATTTTCATTAGCCTTTCTTGTATAAACTTTGAGTTATTTCATTAGTGAGCAGGCTAAGAGCATAATCAGCTCTTAGTCGAGTGGTTTTCACCCCAATTCTTGGGGTTTCCACTATATATCGCCGTGCAATACTTTGTTTTTAGCTTTTGATCGTCTTCCATACTTAAAATAAATCAGAACCGAGTTCGTTTGTTGAACGAACCGGACGACTGTTAGTACCCCTAAAAAGGGACCATAACAATAAGGATCAAATATAAACTATTTTGGAAGTTCGATGACCAATCATACAATTATCAAACTTTTGAGTATAATATTTACAATATTTAAAAATTGAGGACTAACAACGCACATTATATTAAATTCATAAGTTTTATATATAATTTACAAACTTTAGAGACACGATTTTTACACTATTACGAAGCTTAGAGACAACTTAGAAACATTACTCAGAATTATATAGATGGAAATAAAATTATTTATTTAATTGTAATAACACCAATAATTCACATTCTTGGTAATTCAGTGTATTTATATGTACAAAAAAGAGAGATAATATTCTAAATCTGATACTGATGATGAATTATTAACATAAACAAACACAGTACCTTTCCACTTTATGTTCTTCCTTCTTCAAGCTACAAATAGGCTAAGATTTTTAATAAGTCCAGTCTTGTGGTAATTGTAGCATCTCATCTTCCTTCTTACTTTCCTCAGCCTGTTCCCATGATGATCTCAAGCTTCTGTTTCCATTATAAGCTATTGAAAATTTGACAAGGGAGCAAGCATTTGTTAAAAGTATAGAGTTTAGGCGTTTAGATGAGGAACAAGTACCTNCAGCTCTTAGTCGAGTGGTTTTAACCCCAATTCTTGGGGTTTCCACTATATATCGCCGTGCACTTACTTTGTTTTTAACTTTTGATCGTCTTCCACACTTAAAAGAAATCAGAACCGAGTTCGTTTGTTGAACGAACCGGACGACTGCTGGTACCCCTAAAAAGGGACCATAACAGTTTGGCGCCGTCCGTGGGGACGATTCTCTAATCCCATTTGAGTTTTCTACCAGGGATAGGATAATCAAAGGCATGGCGACTAGAACTCCGACGAATGATAGTGACGTGCTTCCCGACAGTCTTCCAGCACCAACATTCACTTTACAGGATTTAGAAGCTGTCGTAAGGAAGGTGGTACTGGAAATTACGACGGAGAAAAGTGGAACAGAACCACCGGCTGTATCCAGCCCTGTTCCAAGAAGTCGAGGATACGAGAGTGATCCTGACGAGCGTAGTACTGATGATGAAGAAATCATCAGGCGTGCCGTCACAATGAGGAGGCCTAGATATCGATCTACTCCTCCCCCTCCAGCCAGAGCTCTAACTCCCGCTCCTGGAAATGACCAGGAGCATATGCAGCGACGAATAGATGAGCTCACCAGGGAGTTAGAGAATATGCGTGCATTAAAGGATTGCGAACCGAATCTGGGACACAATCCTGGTTTATTTAGTAGGGCCATGGAGGCCCCTATCAGGCGGAGTAAGGATGACGATTGGTGGCATAATTTACATGTTGTCCAAGCGTCATCCCAGCAATCTGAAGGCGTATCAGCCGCATTGGGAGATTTGATGCTCCCTTTTTCTGAGGAAATCTGGGCAGCAGTCCCAGATCGACATTATCGCAACCCCGAGGGGTTGACAACATTTCGTGGAGATGGTGATCCGATCGATCATGTCGCTGATTTCGAGTTACGTATGGGAACGGTTCGGGCCTTGGATTCATTAAAGTGTCGCATCTTCGCGGCAGGATTACAAGGCGATGCCCGAACATGGTTCAAAAATCTGCCAGCCCGATCCATACAGTCGTATGGTGGCTTTATTTTGGCTTTCCCAGAGCAATTCGCTCCAAATATAGGACCGCCTCGAAGCAGGCAGGAACTATACCAGCTAAAATATATCCCGGCGAAAATGAATATTCGGTCATTTATGGAGAAATTCAACAGGAGCGCCCGGGGCATCAAACTCGAGCTCCGGGATAAAATCGACATTTTACAGCAGGTCTTAGGACCGTGCGGCCTTTCGGCCAGTTTGGTGAAGAGCCCACCATCTTCCTTGGGAAAACTGCTTCAGAAAATCAACAAGTATATTAAGGTAGATGAAGCGCTGGGGCTTGGTTATCGGAAGCCTAGCGGGAATTCTGAGCCCGCAGGTGATCATAGGATTTCATACCCGAAGAAACAGTCGCGAGAAGTAGCGGCTGTGAATGAAAAAGACGTCCCCCCGAAGCAGGAGGACAATCGGGTGTATTGCGAGCTTTATCATAATCGCGATCACCCAACCTTGAAGTGCCCGCTGTTGAAAGAGACAGTAGAGACAATGGGTAAAGAAAAGCCCGACCGAAACGGTCAGAAGGACAAACGTGCGGAATCCCCCCGAAGGGGCCATCAAGGTGACGATCGTCACAGACCATGGGGAAGAGATAATCGGGGACAACCCCGAAACTATAATGATCGAACGGAGGACCGAAGGTCTCCTCCGCCAGAGCAAGAAAGAGGCCAACACGGTCGCGAGAACCGTGGTCAGAGCCGAAGAAGGAGATGGCGGGGAAGTGGCGGCAGAGCCCCGCAGAATGAGGGTGGGAGACAGGAGCATGCTGCTCCCCCACCTGCCGAAACTGGTGCCCAACCTCCTCGAAATGAGGCGGCACCTAGAGAAATGGCCGGAGATATTTATTTTATCTCCGGCGGGTTGAGAATAAACGAGTCGGTCTGGGACCAAAAGAGAACAGCGCGCGGAGACTCTGCTGAGTGCTCCGAATCTGTGGCGCTGGTAAAATATGATCCCATGGATCGGTCCTCCATCTTCAGAGAGGACATCACTTTCACCCCGGCTGATCGGGAGGGGATCATTGATCCCTGTGACGACCCCCTCACCATTACAGGGGTCATCGGGAATCGCCGTGTCCACAGAATCTTGGTGGACACTGGGGCCTCGTACAATCTGATGAAGCGCGAGGTCGCCGAAATGTTGGGAGCAGTTGCTCATGATCTGCCGATCGCCAACATAACTCTTTGGTCGTTTGACCAAAGAAGTGATGATCCTTGTGGGAAGATGTTATTCCCCGTTACCCTTGGAGAGCCATCCAAGGACCTATCTGAAGACTTGGAATTCATTATCGTTGAAGTCGACTTGGCTTACAACGCTATTATNGAGAAACAAAAGAGAATTTCAAAGGCTTACTGGCCGACTAGCCGCGCTAAGCAGGTTTATTTCAAAATCCACAGACCGGGCCTTACCTTTTTTAGAGTGCTAAGAAAAGCAAGCCATATAGATTGGACCGAAGAATGCGATCGGGCCTTCTCTGAGCTCAAGACTTATTTAAGCACTCCCCCGGTGATGGTAAGTCCAACTTGTGATGAACCTTTGGGGTTATATCTTGCGGTATCCGAAGTTGCCGTCAGCGCAGCTCTGGTGACCATACGAGATGACATTCATATACCCGTTTATTATGTTAGTCATTCTCTAGTATTTGCTGAGACCATGTATTCTACTTTGGAGAAATTCATGCTAGCTTTGAAGAAAGCTGTATCCAAGTTGAAGCATTATTTCGAAGGCCGAAAGGTCTATGTTTATACGGATCAGCCTCTGAAGATACTCCTTAAACAAAAGGACTTGAATGAAAGATTGGCAAAATGGGCTATCAAACTCAGCGCTATGTATCTGGAATTCCTGCCCCGAATGGTGATCAAAGCTCAGGTTCTAGCCGACTTTGTGGTTGAAATGACCAGGTCGGCCATTTATCTCAACCAGGAGGAGGATCGATGGACGATCCACGTAGATGGATCAACCTTCGGGGGAAGAGGAGCGGACATTACTCTGACAACGGTACAAGGTGATCTTATTCATTCCGCAGTCAAGTTTTCCTTTGCTGGAACAAATAACATGGTGGAATATGAGGCAGTATTGTCAGGAATGACCTTGGCTCGAAAAATGGGAGTTAGCAGAGTGCAAATGTTCTCAGACTCGAAGTTAGTAGTGGAACAATTCGCAGGGAGATTTGAGACTTACGATCCGATGATGAGGCTGTATTGCGCTAAAGTTCTGGAGTTATCCAAGAAATTCAGTGAATTCTCTATGGACCATGTGCCACGAGAACAAAACAAGGTTGCCGATGCAGTCGCCATATTGGCTTCGGGCATACCCGACATAGAACCGAGCACTATTTCGGTGCATATTCAGGACCGACCTTCGGTCGAGATTCCAGTGACCGAACAGTCTATTGAAGAGATTGGGACTCTATGTCATGAACTCCAAGGCCTAAATATTGATGCCACTGAATCCTCAGGAGAACCCAATTGGATGGACTCCTTCGTTAAATACCTCTCAGACGGATATCTCCCTGAAGATAAATCTGAAGCCAGGAAAATAGAGGTCCGGGCTAAGAGATTCACCTTAGTCGATGGACACTTGTTTAAAAAGAGTTTTGAGGGCCCACTTCTGCGATGTTTATCTCCTATTGAGGCCGAAGCTTTCATGATTTATGTTCATGAAGGGATATGCGGCATTCATTCAGGGGTTCGATCTTTATACCACCGCATTATTAGAGCCGGGTATTTTTAGCCAACATTGCTCGCTGATGCTAAGCAGTATACTAAGCGTTGCGCCATATGTCAATACCACGCTCCACTCCCGCAATTGTCTGGGGCTCCACTATCGATTACCCCATTGCCTTGTCCGTTTGACAGATGGGGAATTGATATCCTCGGACCTTTTCCTCGGTCCATAGGGCAAAGAAAATTTTGTATCGTAGTGGTGGAATACTATTCGAAGTGGATTGAAGCAGAAGCCGTGGCCATCATCTCGGAAAAAGTGGTCAAGCACTTTATCTGGCGAAATATTGTGAGCCGCTTCGGGGTTCCCCGAGCGTTCGTATCTGATAATGGGACTCAGTTCCGCGGAAAGAACATACGGGATCTATGCACCAAGTTGGGCATCACCTAGCATTTCTCATCAGTGGCTCATCCCCAAACCAACAGACTTACGGAGGTATCTAACAAGGTTATCCTAAAAGGACTGAAAACCAAGTTGGAAGATTTCGGGGGTAAATAGCCTGAACACATCTATGAGGTCCTATGGGCATACCGAACTACACCTCGCTCAACAACCCAGGAATCACATTTCTCATTGGTGTATGGGACCGAAGCTGTTAGCCCGGTGGAGGTTGCCATCCGATCACCTCGGATATCTCAATACGATGAGCATATGAACAGTGAAAGGAGATTATTGGACCTCGAGATGGTCGAAGAAAAAAGAGATGCAGTTTATGCACGAATGCGTGCTTACCAGCGGAATATGGAACGGGCCCATAACAAACGAGTCCTCCCAAGGGAATTCTTTGAAGGCGACCTCGTCCTCAGAAGCATTAAGGTGCAGAGGAATGTTGGAAAGCTGGACAGAAATTGGGAGGGACCGTATCGCATATCGGCGAAAATGGAGTCAGGTGCGTATAAACTTGAAACATTGGATGGTATAGAGGTCCCCCGAACTTGGAATGTCATGAATCTAAGGCGATACTTCTTATGAATTTTCGATTAATGTGTTTGACTCAATAAAAAACATTCCATTAAACGTAAGTGGCAAACAAGTAAGTACAAAAGTTAACTATTTCTAATAGAATGATGGACCGATCTTGGAGTTGTGTAAGCTTAGGACGAATTTGGACTGGTGATCGAAGCTTCTTGTCCGCAAGGTTCCCAAGTTGCAGTAACCGCTCTGACGAGTCAGATGCTCCTGCACTTGCCTAGCCCCATGGATGAGTCGTAATTCTCCCAGAACTCATTACGAACTAAGACTTTCCCTCCAACGACATTCAGTCTTTAGGAATGGTCTTTTGTACCTGCGAAATCTGCTACAACGAAAGGAATGATAGTCAGCATATCGAAACATAAGATCGGTCCTAAAATAAGACGTTTTATGAGCCAAACTTAGCCAATGAAACCTAAGGGACTTTAATAGAACCAAGGTTCAGCAAAAGCCCCTAAAAACTCATAATTAACGCAGACTGCGCCTATTCAATTAAGTAATGATTCCAAGGACGGAATTAGAGTGACCCATACACCATGTAAAACGACTGATCCAATCAAAATTGACGTGAATAAACTAAATATAACGTCTGGGACCGATGGTTGACAACCTGTAAGTGTCCCCGATCTTATACTTGTTAGTTTATTCTGAAGTTAAGATGAACTACTTCGTTAAGCTAAAACTTATTAGTTTATTCCGAAGTTAGTTATATCAGTTCGCTCTGATAATCAAAACAACTAAAACTGAAGGAAAAGGGAGGAAAATTTTATATTAAACAAAAAGAATGGCTGATACAAAGTAATATCTAACTAATCTGCCCCTCTTCTTGGTCATCTGCTTCGGGCTCCTGGGGTTCGGTCCGTTCGTCGAGCCGCTTCAACTCTTCCTCTTGATCAACCACCTTCTGGTTGACCGCTTTCTCCATCTCTTCAAAAAGATAGAAGAAAGGGTCCTCCTCCAGCACAGGCTCTTCCAAAGTTGGAATAACCTGGAACTTGTCATCCTTCTCCAGTGGCTCGATCATCTTCCATCGCTCGTCCGAAGGGGAAAGCCCGAACGTCTGGATAACCTGCTCTCGCATGTTATCCAGATACTTCGCAGTGTAAACCCCATGTATGTTATCCGCTAAAGCGAACAACAACGGGGACTGAGCGAACCCCAGAACCGCCTCCCGAACCGAACCTTCAGACGAAGTGCGGGCCCTCGTCAACTCCTCATCCAAGGCCGCTTTTTCTTCTTGGGCCCGAAGGAGAAGCTCATTCAGCTTATTCCTCTTCTCCTGGGCCCGACCTTGGACTTGGTTAATTTCTTCGTCTTTTGCCCGCAGCTTAGCCTCCAGATCGTTTATTCGCCCCTGAGCTACTTCCCCCACCTTCTCTAGCTCAGTGACTTTATCTGCTAAGAGCGAGACCTCCGTCCCTGCTCTTAGCAGCTCATTGTCCAATCGGTCACGTCCTCCCGTACCGTGAACAATTCCCAGTGCTTGATCTCAACTTGCCTTTTCGCAAGGTCAAGTTGGTCTTGGACTTTCTGGGAAACAACGCTATCACCTTGGTATTTCTCCATGGTGATAGCCGTTGTAAAAGCTTTCCTCAACATCTGCAAAAGACAATACATGGTTAAGAATAAAGCTTCGGGCCTCTAGGTTAACTAAAAAAAAATTACCTAAGATGTGAGGTTAAGGAAGCTTTCCATGATATCTTCCCCAGATACGTCCGCTTGGACATTATCTGGGTTCTGCTCCCCAAAAAGGCGGAAGTCCTTCACAAAGGCACTCCGCAAGGATGATAACTTCCTCCCCTTGCTGAACCTGTTCAACAGGTCCAAAGCAACTCCCCAATCAGAGTTGGTCTTCGGGCCCTGCCCAGGTTCCTTCAAAACAATCCCATTGTTGGGGACCGGAGCGCGGCCTCCCTTCTTCAGCCTCTTCGGCTCCTGCGAGGCTTCTGCTTCGGTCACCCTCTTCCTTTTTCCCAAGGGGACCGGCGGCAGGGAGACGTTCGGCTTAAGCTGAGGGCCGGGGAGAACCTTCTCCACGGGAACGGCTCCCTGCAGCAACAAAGTAATAGTCTTAGCGTTAATAAAAGAGCTATTACCGATTTGATAGAGGCTGTATAAGCTCAAAGAACGAATCCGAGCCTTTATCACCTCCTCTACAACTCCAAATACCCGAAACGCAGGCCCCTCTCCGCTTGAGGACTGCCCGGTGCAGCGAAGGGTCAATGTGCCCGCGCTGGTTGTTTGGATAGGGGGGTTCCCTGACCCCGAAGGCACCACCGTGCCCCCCGTTGCCGATTCACTTGCTTCGGCGCTGCCCGATGCTTCCCTTTGTCCCTCAGAAGGACGGACCGAAGTAGCTGCCATACGTTTAAAACGGGCGCTCGGCATCGTCTCAGTTGAATCTGCAAAACGGATACATAAGGATCAGGATTAAGTAAAACACAAGTACTATCTCATACCCGATCCTTCTGATGGATCTGAATCTGAGCTAGAAGATAAAACCCCCTTCGGGGCTGGGGCTCCGGTCCTACCCGCAACACCCATCTCTATTAATCTTCTCTCCCGAAGCAGATCTATTCGCTTAAGGCGTGCTTCGGGAGGGGGGAACAACGCAAGAGTGTTTGCGGTGTCCGTGCGGGAGGGGTTGAACCTGCTTCGGTCCAATTGCCCTATGCGTGGGTGTGTTATGCGTGGCCATACTTTCAACAGATCCTCTTGCGGAACTGTCATCCACACATAACAAACCTCCCACGCATGAAGAGACTCCTCTTTATCTACAATTGCGCACTCCTTGGTGCGCACCGCTATATAGTACAACTTACGACACCCCAACAGACCTTTTCCCTTTCGGGACCCAACCAAGAACAGATTAAAGAAGTGTTCTAAGGTTGGGGCCCGATTCTGTTGGTAACAATAAAAAATAAACGCTACAATGTACACGTAACTGCCCGGAAATAACGCAAAAGTGGGGCAGTGGATCTCTTTAAGCACGGCCGCTACAAAAGGATGTAGCGGAAAACGAAGCCCGCACCTTAAAGAGGCGTAGCTAACTGGAATAGCGGACGCCGGCACATTCATCTCCGCCGGAAGGAAACAGGGAACATCTTCCCGTCCCTTCCAGATAGAGTAATGCGCCGGGATTGAAAACCTAGACCTAAATTCCTCAATGTCTAACTCAGACATAGAGGGATAACGCGTTTTATGAGGAGCCATAAGCGGTTACCTTAGAAAAAAAAAGGATTGAGAGGCGATTTGGCGAAACAGCGGTTGAAGGCACAGAGCTTGACTGCAAGTTTTTTCTCACGAGAATGACGATGAGAATAAACAGTGCCCAGAACCCCGATTTAAATATTAATCTCCCAACCAATGGTGTGCTGCCACGTAACACTGTCCACAACTGTGACAGTACGGACTGTACTCATCACGCCTTTTGAACTTTCGAATATGAAGAGGCGCGGGCTAAGATATTAATATTTAAAGAATATCAAGGGTAAAAAGATAATTTAAACCGATGTTAGTAAATTTTAAGCATAATCTGCCCCTGCTCTAAGGCAAAGATCGGTCCCCTGGACTCTCACTATCTACAGGTACGGTCCCCAGTTCTCATGAATGTATAAACATCATGTGATCGGCCTTGTATCACCTCTGCGATTGGCAATCAAGCCCGAGGGGCTAGTGATGAGAACTCTAGGACCGGGTACCCTGTAATGGGTGAGGCCCGATAACAGTTGGGCCAATTTAAATAATCAAAACGAATTCTCACAGCCCAATTACACCTTTAAGAAGACCGGCCCGATGTTCAACACGGAGGACCGAAGATAACCTTAGTAAAAATAAGCGTTATCTGCCAGCTGGCTCCGCGGTTCGGTCCGAACGGTTACAAAACGGTTACAGGCTCACGCGTTCCACGCTTCGGGCCCTGTCACGTTTATCATGCTTCGGGCCCGATCACGCAGACCACGCATCGGTCCCAGCCTCGTTTTACATCCTGCGATAACAACCTCTAACAAACTTGTCAGAGGCGGTTACAGGACGTGGATTACACTCGCCGGCAACTCTATAAATACAGGGCAAGACGAAGGAAAAGACAAGACCCTTTGGATGCAGAAGAACAGGCTGTTACGCTGCCCAGATTCTTACTGCTTTCTAGACTCAGTCATTTTCATTAGCCTGTGTGTGTAAACTTCTCTTATTTTTATTAGTGAGCAGATCAAGAGCACAGTCGGCTCTTGGTCGAGTGGTTTTCACCCCATTTTACGGGGTTTCCACTATAAACTGCTGTGTCTTTACTTTGATTTCAGTTTTTACTCGCTCTCCACATTTTTTATAAATCAGAACCGAGTTCGTTGATTGAACGAACCGGACGACTGTTGGTACCCCCTAAAAAGGGACCATAACAGATACTTTTGTTTCTATCAAACATTATCATCTAACAACTATCAAATAGATATATTCTTATTTTGAACAATTTGAATTATATAAGACTGAGTTGGGTTGTGTCGGATCAGTTTGAACAATTTTGTTTGGATTTTGAATTAAATCTTTAATTTAGGTTCATGTTTGCATTTTTTGTAACTCAATCCACCTATACAATTGACAAAAATACCTTGTTTACAAATTATGAACAAAATCAGAGTGCTAAATAAACATGGTGAAAACAGGAAAACCCGACAAGAAATGTGATTTTTGGAAGAAGTTTCTCCTTCCAAAAGTATGTTATTTAAATATAGAATATACCTGAACAACAATTAGTGTTAAGTGGGAGATAGAGAAAACTGAGAATAGGTACTCGTAAGTGTTATATTCTCTAGATTAGAGAGAGGACCTCCCTCCTTTCAAGGCACAATCTCTTGGGATCTTTATGATCTTCAGTAGCTCCAATTTCTTTAGCTTCCAATGAGCATCTTTTGTACAGTTTAAAACCGGTTCGATAGCTTCTCAGATCGAGTCTCTCGTTGAGAAGACTACCAATGTTGAAAGATGAACTAATATTTACCTCTTGCTTTCCATGAAGCTTTAGTGTGGTTAGATCATCTCCATCTTCTTCTGGTTGAGTACATTGTTTATTGACTTTCTTGTTTGAATCATGAAGTGGAAAACTCTGAGGCAATACTTGTCTGGAGAATAGGGCGTGAAAAGCCAGTTTTCCCTGCAAGAATATATGTTAGAAATAGCAATAAGGAAGCATGCTAAAGACTTGAAGTTTTGATCCAAAACAAATGGCATAGTAGCATTGCAGCACTCAAAGGAGAGGAGATAGTTGTATGAATTTAAATGTATAAAAAACTGTGCAAAGCATTAGTACCTCGTCTGATACTTCCTTACGGGGCTCATTTAGATTGCTGTTGCTTCGACTTCGTTTACCAAACAGATCAGTGATAGGAAGAACTGCATCTGGTTCTTCTTTATCTTCATTTGTCTTGGTATGATCTTCCTCATTCATTTTTTCGTGCATCTCCATTGCATAAGCTTCAATGTCACTGCTTGAATTGGTGTTTGATCCACAGGAAGACCGGTCCAATTGATTCTTTTTCTTGGAGTTGTTCGAATCATCTGCATTCTCAACCTCTGTTTTTCCAGTAGGATTTAATCCTACATTCAGCTTTCCAGCTGCCCATGCCTCAGTATCTAATGATGAGAAAGTTGGCGATTTCAGTGTCGAGTTTTGACCCTTAGAGAACTCTGAGTCTGGATGTCGACATTCCACGGTAGGATAACCTCTGATTTCTCCTACTTCTCCATTTATGTTTTCACATTTGCTACCAGCCATTTGAACTGCAGATGTTGATCCAGGATGATATTGAGGGTATACTGGAAGTAGGCCATTGGTTGTCCACCAGGCCGTTGCAGCTGCTACTGTAGCTCCAACAATTGCTGCCATATTCAATGCCGGTCTTGATTGCGGAACCCCAGATGAATGTTTTGATGGTTCCATTGGAGCTCCAATACTAAGCCATGGCCACATACTTGAAGCAAAGCTAGCTGCACTGTACACTGCTGCGTTTTGAGCCAAAGCAGACAGAATAAGACTTGAAAATGTTGATGATATATGCAAAAATGACTGGTAGTCTTCCAGATTCATCTTGGGAGAAAAAAATGGATGACAATTGAGAAATTCCGGGTGAATGGCTGGTGTGGGTTCATTACCACAATATTCAGAAGTAGCAGATGCAGGTGTGTTACTAAATATATTTTGATCACCATGAACTCCGCCACTTCGATTCAGCGCTGACTGCATAAATGCCATATCTGAAGGAACATGTGCATTTCTTTTAAAGCTTCCATCAAAAATGTGCATAGGAACATGGCGAGGATAGTTATGAGAAGCTTGCTCATCAGGCGAAACGCATGAATCCATGATTACTGAGCTATCCTGAGCATTATTATCAGTTAACAGATGTTTTTTATCAGCCTGTTCAGAATAATTTCCCATAGGTTTGGCAGTGACCAGAGATGCTGCACTTTCATCCTGGTTACTAGGTTCATCCATTAATGGAACAAACTGGAATAAAGTAAAAGATTTCTTAGGTGAATCAGATGCTAATGAACTGTTGTGTGGTGAAGTTGGGGATGTACAGGGAGCCATAATATCAAGACTTAAGGATCCAATGTAATCATCCTTTTCCTGACGCTCCTCATTGTTCTGAAAGTTTGCATCATCATTAGTAAGTGTCATGTAGTTATGGGAACATCAAGTCAAAGTCATCAGATAAAACTGAATGAAGAGAAAAAAATAGGACCTGGTCACACAAACACTTATAGAGTTCCACATGAGACAGGGGGAAACAGTAGAAAGGAAAAAGCCTATCAAATTGGCAAAAAAATAAGAAGCGGTGAAATACCTCAGGTTCTTTTACAAAGGTTGTGTTCACTCCCAACTGTTGCACAGGACCTCCGCATGTCTTTCGAGGATAAGGATTAGTAGGCTTCTTTTTAGGACGTGGTGGGGGGATCTCAATGTCAAGAGCATGACCTGATCCTTTAACAGTTCCCTCCTTTTCCAACTGAATAACGAAAATAGAACTAGATGTAATTAGAACAATATAAATTTAGATAATATAAAGAGAAAAAAGAGCAGGTGTTTTAAATGAGAGCCAAAGAATTCTAAATGCTTGAAACATTTCAAGTAAAAGAACCTTCTGATAACAACTCATGCATTTAATGGATAAACAATAAAAAGGAACATCTTGCTAGGAATGAAAAGAGAATCCAACTCATGGCTATCAGATAACTGTAGAGTTTCATTATGTTGCACAAAGCTGACTTGAAACTTCATTACAAACTCTTAAGTGACGAGTTATACCGTCAGTTATTGTTTAAGAATCCAATGACATTAGAAAGCGAATATTCATAACTTTTAAAATAATGAACAAGGTAACAAGAAAGGGTGCTGGATAAACCTTTGCAAAAACTTTCTGTGCATGACTTCGGATCTGTATGGCAGTCTTGGTTCCTATATGTTCTGCACCATCACCATGGAAAGTTATAATAAAAACGAGGTACATTTATCCAATCGAATGATGTAAAGCTAAGAAAAATAAAGTAGATCTCAACTAATCATCTAAAGTGAAAACATTTCGGCTTCAACAACAGAAGAATTTAACAAGAGAGATATAACCTTCTATGCGCTGCCAAGTACGGCCATAAAGCTTGAGGGCTTCCAAGAACTTTTCATGCTCCTCCTCTGTCCATCTCTCACGCTGTTTAGTAAGTTTATATGGTTTCCTAGGCTGCCATTAAACAATGAAAAACTATGAGACAGAGAAAAGAATATTATAACTTCGTTAACTATAAGTGTACAGGCGTAGTGATGGGACCTTAATGACAAGGTCTTCTCCAGAAACACAAGAATCCATCCAAAAGAAGTGATCTACAAAACAAAGATAGCTTATTTGTAATGTTTGATATCCACGTTGGATATGATGACCAGAAATCATGCTGTAAGGGATATCAAGAACAAGATCTTCATAATGATGATTGCAAGCATAAATACAGGAGATAAGGAACATAAGTTGAAGGAAGGAGAATTCTTTTCATGATATTTTCTCTTGACATAGTACTTGCAGTAGCATTATCGAATGTGATCTTGTGGAATAACACCGAATGCAAGAGAAATCTAGTAGCAAAAAAATTCCGAAACTGATCATGCTTCCTATCATCAATTCTTGGTTTTTGTTCAAAAATACAATTTTTATGTATATCCACATATTACCGTTTCCATATTTTTTCGTCAATCAAAGCAGCAAAATGATATACTACCGTCAGCACAAAAAAAGACGTTGAGAATGAGAGAGAACAAACGCATCTTTCCTCGCCAATCAAACTGAAGATTGCCTCAGCCTTATTTATTACTCATTTAAAAACAACATAAATTTATACTAGAAAGCGAAGAAAACAAAGGAATTCACATCATCAGCCACAAAACCAAAAGCTCTAGATTTTCATTCAAGAAAATTACAATCGAACAACCAATCGATGCTAAAATATCCAAAATACGCAAAATCATACTTGAATTAAACCAAAGGAAATCACCCACGGATCGAAGCGCAAGAACTCGACCGCGCGAACTATAGCTACATAAGAAGAATGATTGGAGAAGCAAGCGAAACTGGAGAAGTGGAAGATGAAGGAAAGTGTAAGCTGACTGTGCTTCTTATTATTATATTCGTTATTATTTATTACAGGAAATTCATCAGCCACTCAAATAAAAAGTAGTTTCNAATAAATAATTTAATTAAATTTTTCTCTCAATTAAATTATAATTTAAAAGTTTTTTCACTTCCTCAAATTTGTTCACACCAAGTTCATTTTTTTAATGTTCCACTTATGCTAGTTGACATTCATATATTTATTATGGATATATAATTCTACTTAATATATCAAATCTATAAATTTCTACTGGTTAGAATTTATTTTAGTATTTTTTCTTGGAATATTTGCAACTTTTTATGAATTAAAACTTATCATATAAATGTTCTTGGGTTCTGATGCTTCATGTTGGAACAAGATTGAAGAACAACAAAGAAAACGTGGATGATAGAATACACTATATGATTCTAGAGTAATGAAATAATTGTGACTGACTGACTGATGAAGTCACATACTGCAAGTGGGAATAAAACATGGCTTTACTTTATTTTGTTATTAGACGTGTCTTTCGTGTGTAATATGTTGTATAAATAAGTGTAAAAGTGCTAAACTTCCTTTTATCAATTACAAATTACACTTTCTTCATTTCTTTGTTTTTGCCTTCGTTGCTGCAACTATCACGCCAGTTCGCTTCTCTTCCACAACTCGCTGATAATCAATTCCAACATGGTATCAGAGTAAGACGATCTTGATGGAGATATTGCCGTCCAAAATAATATCACTATCGAAGTAGATGATGCAAATTGTCCTTTCCACATCCATCTATCTCCGATAGTGATTTCACCGGCTAGAGGGAGTAATTATGTTCTCTGGCGCAGCTCATTTCTGTTAGCACTCACTATTCAGAACAAATTGGGTTTTGTAGATGGGTTAATCATAGAACCAAATATCTACAATCCACAATACTCAAAGTGGAAGCGGTGCAATGTTGGTAATTTAGTTCCTTACCTTTTGAATCTGTTGATTTAAAATTGTTTGTTGTTTTTGCAGAATACTGAAAAATATCGACACCACCGATTTTACGTGGAAACCGGAAAGAACGGATGAAAACCACGGGACCAAGATCCAGGTCCAATTCACTATTTCTCCAGGTTACACTTTTACAAAACGTACAATTTACGATTCATAAAACAGGAAGATAAACTTCGGTTCGAAACCACACAGTCACTGCTGTAATTCTCATCCCAGGTGATGTTCCTTTTCTTTCTCTTCACTGTTTCCTTTTTTTTTTTTGAATCATCATCAATTTTCGTTCTTTTTCAGATTAAATATCTGAGTGATGTAACCTCTTCTTGCAACTGCTTGAAACTGCTTGCAACTGGTTGTTTTTATCTTATCCCATCCGATTAAGATTCAATAACTGCCTATACTGAAATTGGGCTCCAGAATGGCATTGGGCCGACTTGATTTCTTATCCCATGGCCCAGGGATTTTGGCCTGCGTATTGTGGGCTGAACGATTCAATAACTAAATAAGTTATGAATCCAACATGCAATGATCTGATTGTTTCGTGGTTACTAAAATCGATGGAACCGGCTCTTGCTCATACATTATTTTACATTCCCTTGGCTAGAAGAATTTGGGAAACGGTTGAAAAACGTTTTTCCAGGCCAGATGATAATCGGGTATATCATTTACATTCAGAAATTTGCAGCATCAAACAAGGAAATCGATTTGTTTTTTACTACTACACTGACTTATATGCTATGTGGGAAGAACTCGGAAATTATCGCCCTGATCCTCATTGTCTTTGTGGCAATTCTCATCTGATTGCTTTGAGTATTTTGCGAATATGCAACAGAAGGATCGGGGGTATTCAAGTTCCTTAATGAACTCAATGAATCTTATTCGGCAAATCGGTCTCAATTACCCGGACAACGTCCTTTTCCCTCTCTTGATGAGGCATACAATGTGATTATGATGGAAGAATCACAAAGGAAAGTTCCAATCATGGTATTAAAAAACTGGTCAGGCCGGTTAAACCGGAAATCCTTCATTATCCCGATCCGATTTAAACCGGTTGACATATTATTTTAAAAACCGATCTTAGGGCCAAAAAATCCGGTTGAACCGGTTTATTTCACTCAAAATCGGTTAAAAAATCGGTTTTTAATAATTTATATTAATTTTTTTAAAACATATATAAAAAAAATTATATTAACTAATTACATTTTTTAAGAATGTATTTAGATTTTTTTGTAAAAAAATATATTTTTAAATATATTTCTCTGGTTCATTAACATTATTATTTATTTTTTTATTAAACCGGTTCAAACCGATGCGACCCTCCGATCCGACCAGTAGAAAGCGTTTCTGATTCACCGGTTTTTAAAACCATGTTTCCAATTACACTTGCTCCTCAAGTCACTGATAAAGCAGCTATATATGGAAAGACAACAGATAAAATAAATTTATTCTGTAACCACTGTAAAAAAGGAGGACATACGAAAGAACAATATTACAAACTTGTTGGTTATCCGTCCGACTACAAATTTAAAGGAAAAGAAAAACAAGTGTACTCCTCGAACCAAGTAGTTGTAGAATCAGTGTCATCTAGCAATGCAACATCAATTGTGGACAATCCAATGCATACTAGGGTCCAGGTTGACAAGTTGTTATCTCTTCTACAAGTGACTAAAGCACAGACATCACAACAAAGCACAACGGGAATGAGAGATGTCTCAATGGCAAATATGGTGTCCCATATGCAACCAGCTAAAGAATTCTCCATGGGAGGTAAGCATCTCTATCTTTTAGTGGTATTTCCATAGCCAATGTTTTTAATGAATCTAGCGCTGTGAATCGTGGTTTATGGATAGTTGATTTTGGGGCAACTGAACTTATATGTTGTGATAGAACGTTATTTACACAATTACATCAACGACCAAGTGTATCAGTTCGATTACCTACTGGGACACAAGTAAATGTATGTTGGTTTGGGACTATGACAGTATGTGAATGACTAATATTGAGTGGTGTTTTATTCATACCATGTTTTCATTACAACTTGATGTCTGTTACTAAATTGACACAGGCAACAGGATGCTGTTTCTTGATGAATGATAGAAATTGTTGGATACATGAACTTTCTCCATGGAGAATGATTGGAGTGGCTGAAAGGATCAATGGTTTTTATGTTTTAAACATGAGTAGATGCATGATGAACAAAAACAATAGTACTTCTCTTATTAGTAAATATGTTACTTCAGTTGCTATGAATTTCAGTACTGATAATTCTAAATGAAATATTTGACATTTAAGACTTGGTCATCCTTCATACTTGACAATCTCTCGAATAAATGAACTTGCCTATGTGTCTCCTCCTAAGTTCCCTTGTGAGTCATGTCATAAAGCCAAATTCAAGAGAAAACCTTTTACGGAACATCTCTAAAGCCTTTCTCGTTAGTTCATATCGATACTTGGGGAGCATACGAGATAGAAGCCATTGTAGAATATAAATACTTTCTATGTTTTGTTGATGATTTTACGAGAACCTCTTGGGTTTATTTGATGAAACATAAAAGTGAAGAGTCTGTATACCAGTTTTCTGCAAAATGATTGAGTGTCAATATGATGGAAAGGTACAAATCATTAGAAGTGACAATGCTCTAGGATTCAAACTTGATGATTTTTATAAAACACAAGGTATAGTGCATCAAACATCTTGTGTCGAGACTCCTCAACAAAACGCAGTTGTTGAAAAAAAATTACAATATCTAATACTGGTGGCTCAAGCTTTGTTATTTCAATCAAACCTTCCTATGTATTTTTGAGGCTTTGCAATTATGAGAGCAACTTTTCTGATAAATAGAATACCAACAAGAGTATTGAATTTTGACACTCCGTTAGAGCTTCTTCATGGTTCTCCTGCTACTTATAATCATCTCCGGGTATTTGGTTGTCTCTATTTTGCATCCACATTGAAGGTTAATCACAAGAAATTTGATTCTCGAGCACGCAAGTGTATCTTTATTGAATACCCTATGCATGTCAAAGGATATCGGCTATTCGATTTGAACAATTCCCAAATATTTTACTCAACAGATGTTATATTCTATGAATCTGTCTTTCCTTTTTCAGATCCTGATATTGCCATGAATAAGTTGTGTACCACTTATTCCACCTATGTGCCATCACAGACAAATCATATTCCATTTTTTTACCACCTTTTTCTTCTTCCACTGCCCCTAACCTTCCATGTCAACTCAATACTCTCATTTTCCTACAAATTGTCTTCCCATTTAATCCTCTCCTTCACCATCCCCTATTCCCTCAACTACTCCTCTTCGTAGGAGCACTAGAATTCGTGGCCCTTTGGCATATTTACAAGCTTATGACTTTCAACTTGCCGATGATAGCATTGGCAGCACTTCACATCCTATTACTAAATTTTTATCTGATCAACAACCTTGTGCTCCTTATAAAGCCTTTGTTGCTTCCATCCTTCCTTAACAGAACCAACTTTATTTGCTGATGCATGCACTAAAAGTGAGTGGCCGGAAGCCATGTCATCTGAACTTCAAGCTTTAAAAAGGAATGGCACTTGGGGTGTAAATGGATATTTAAGCTTAAAGTCAAGACTGATGGCTCCCTGGATCGATGCAAAGCCAGATTTGTGGCTCGGAGATTTAATCAAATAGAATGTTTTGATTTTCATGAGACATTCAGCCCGGTTGTGAAACAATCAACAGTGTGTCTTTTCTTTGCATTGGCAGCTCAATTTAATTGGTCTCTACATCAGTTGGGCATTAACAATACATTCTTGAATGGAGACTTGACTGAAGAGGTTTACATGCAACTCCCACAGGGCCTTCCTCTTGAGGGGGAGTGTCAGGTTGTGCCTGCTGGTCAGAAGCATGTTTGTAGTTTAAATAAAGCATTGTATAGATTGAAACAACCATCTAGACAATGGAATGCAAAATTTACGAGGCAATTGTTTCATTTGGTTTTGTTCAGTCACTCTCTGATTATGCCCTTTTCACAAAAACAGGTTCGGATCCCTCTACTTTCATGGCCTTACTTATATATGTCGATGACATTTTGATTGGCAACAATTCATCTAAGCACATTATTACTATGGTGAATTTTTTGAGTTCACAATTTGGACTAAAAGACCTTGGTGTTCCACGCTATTTCTTAGGAGTTGAGATAGCTCAATCAAAAGATGGATTTGTTCTTTGTCAAAGAAAATACACTCTTGATCTACTTGAACATTATGGTCTTTTTGGAACGAAACCAACCCTCACTCCTATCCCACAAAATCACAGGCTGTCTCAAAACAGTGGAGAACCATTACATGACATTACAAGTTATAGAAAACTTGTTGGCAAATTGATATATTTGGCATTCACTAGGCCGAATGTGACATATTCGATTCATATTCTATCTGAATTCATGGATAAGCCCACAAATGAACACTTTCATGTTGCATTCAGAGTATTGAAGTATCTTAAGCAAGCTCCTGGGAAAGGGATATTCTTATCAGCTATATCAAATCTCACACTGATGGGGTATTCGGATAGTGATTGGAGTACGTATCCTGATACAAGCAAATCTATTTCTGGATATTGCGTTTTATTAGGAAAAAGTCCTATTTGCTGGAGATCTAAAAGACAAAATGTTGTAGCCAGAAGTTCCACCGAGGCTGAATTCAGATCATTTTCTTCTTTAACTTGTGAACTTATGTGGATTCGAGACCTATTAGCAGATTTCTAGGTTAACATTGGGAATGCGTTAGTCTATTGTGACAACCAATCTACGATAGAACTAGCCACTTTGTTAGAGAAAAAGAAAACGAATGACTGATTGTTATTACATATGTTGCAACTCATGAATAAATAGCATATGCATTTACCAAAGGATTTACAAGCTCACAATTTCAATATCTTTTCTCCAAGATAGGCATGAAAAACATTCATGCACATCTTGAGGGGAGTGTTGGAACAATATTGAAGAACAACAAAGAAAACTTGGCTGATAGAATGCACTAGATGATTTTAGAGTAATGAAATAATTGCGACTGATGAAGTCATATTCTGCAAGTGGGAATAAAATGTGGCTTTACTTTAATCTGTTATTAGACGTGTCTTTCGTGCGTAGTATGCTGTATAAATAAGTGTAAAAGTGCTACACTTCATTTTATCAATTACAGATTACATTTTCTTCATTTCTTTGTTTTTGCTTCGTTCCTACAACTATCACGCCAGTTCGCTTCTCTTCCACAACCCGTCGATAATCAATTCCAACACTTCATGTTCCGAACCTATGCGGCACCGAATCCTCCGATCGGCTCGGTGCGACTTGATTCGATAAGAGTATAAGAGTCGGATTTTCCACTCGGCTCGAATTATTAAATAAATATAAATTAAAAAAAATAATTGTTATAATTTGTAGAAAATTACATAAACTTTAAATTTAAAATTACAAATATTTATATATTATTATATAAGAAGATTTAACTTATAAAAAATGAATATTATTTGTCAATTCTACAATCTCCCAAAAAACAACCACTTTTCGGTCCATCGTTTGCACGAAAAATTCACAAGTAGATTGACAACATAAGAAATTCGTGAAATCACATAAGATACGTTTTCGATGAAGAAAATATGAAATTAAGGAATAAATCAAAACAACGTCATTTTGTGTCAAGTGTCGAAGAATCCGACACGAGAGAATGTGAAAAATTAAAGAGTCGGTACCGCAGAGTTCCGAACAACATAGGTTTAAGGCTACATGTGTCCCCTAGTAGTCTTAGCAATACATTAGAAATGTTTCTTGGAAACCATTTTTTTAACTAAATAATATTAACTTAGTATCATACTAGCTCATGCACGTCCTTTAGACTTGTCATATTGTTTTTTGTTGATATGGTAATTAATTTAATTTACAATTTTTTTATATATATTTCTTAATATGGTTTTATTATGTTAATTTTAGGGTTAACGTTTATTATAAATTATACTTTATTGAAAATTAATCTATTGGGCATAGATTTGACTGAATATTTCATTTTATTATTAGAATAATTGTATTTAAATCATACATATATTTATTGTGGTATTGAGCATGATTTTTGAAATTGGTTCAGACCGGTCGGACGATCGGTTCTACCATGAGCCAGTGCTAACAGTGATTCGATCCACTCAAAAAAATTATCTCATCTCATAAGCGAATCACATCAGCAAAAAGTCGGTTCTATCTCAGTATAAATGCTAAGATTGGTCAAAACCAATTAAACCAACTAAAATTTGGTTTATTGGGCCAAAATTTTGACCAAATGGCCAATATTTAGTCAAATTTTTAATAAAATAGAGAAAAAAAAACATATTTTAGACTTATTTACAATTACATTTGAACAAAAAGTAAGGTTTTAAATTTATTTTATTATTAAATAATATATTAATTTAATGAATATATTTTTTTTTTAAATTGATTTGAATAGATAAAACTATCCGGTTCTACCAATAGAAATACTTTCTGATTCTCCCATCGAACAGGTTTTAAAAACTATGCATTACATATTCAAATTCATTCAAAATTAAGCGATATGAGTAATTGATGTTTTATTATTTGAATAATTTTAATGTTAATAATAGAACCTCAATGATAACAAATTATGTTATAAAATAATGAAAGTTCTCAAATATAAGGATAGTTATGTAAATCTACAACTTTGTACATTAATTTTATTGTGATTAATTAGGAGAATGTGACATAGAATGTTTTATACTATACTTTTTGTATATGCATCTTTGTAGCATTGGCGTTATCCTTGGGTTCCAAAGTTTTGTAGTATTTATTGAGATTCATTTTGATAGTGTAACATATAATTATCAATAACTAAAAGCATTATTGGATAGGTATATATCAAATATTAACATTATTTATCATTAACATTTGTTAATTGTGAGTGGAAAACTAAGATATATTATGAATTATTGTTCAGTGGTGATGTTGTTGTCATTCGTTTCGATCACTCTTTCTATAACCACCAAGAGAAGATTGAAGATTATATTTAGAAAATAAAATTGTGGGATCTCAATAATACCATTTGAAAACCAATTTTAATTTATTATTTGAAATGTCTAAAATATCCTTTAAAAATGTTTTAAAAATACCTCGTTGCGGATTGACCCTAGAGTGGAAGGTGGATGGATATTCCGTGGTTAAGGACAATTTTAGCTACTTTGTAATCTATTAAAAATTATAAAGCAAATAACTATTTTATAATTCATTTGAAAAGTCAAAAAAATTATGTTAATAAACATAAATAACTAATGAATTATTAAAATGATTATATCATCCTTTATTTATACTAAAATTTTGAAAATGACATACATTTTTGCCTTAGTTAATAATATAGATATATCTATCTACCTAACACACCTATTTTTTAATAAATATTAGTATGATACAAACATTTCAATCTATGTTTTCAAATCATTAGTTAATAATAACTAATGAACCAGTTTTTTTACGGCTCGGTTCAACGTGAAGTTTCTTATTTTTTAAGTTTTTAGGTTTCGAACTTTTCGCGTTATTTTCACGCTGCGCACTTATCTCCCCCAAAATCTTGCTCCAACATTTCAAACCTGTTATCTTGTTCCAGGCTCCAGCCGCAAGCAAGATCCACAGCAGCAAAGAGAAATCTTTGACTTGAAATCCTTGAGTTGTTCCGGTACATTTGTTATTTACTCATTTTAACGAAAAAATTTTATCTTAATTTTCTTATGTTTTGGGTAAATTAAATTAATAATTTATATGATTTATTGGAGTTTGGAATTAATGTTTTTGGTAGATATTCAATTTTGAAACTAGTATGTTTTTGGTGAATTTTTGTATTCATTCATAAATTTCAATTTTATGTTGTTGTTTGTTGTATTACTCCATACTTACCTTGATTTGTTTTGGAAATTGAACAATTAAATGTATGTTTTATTATAGATTCAAGTGTGTTGCATTGATTTACTTTAATTATTGATCTAAAGGATATGGAAAGCAATGATAGTGTTCCGGAAAATATCATTTCCTCTCAAACTACATCTGTGAATCGTGCGAGAACTGATCCAGCTTGGAATTATGTTATTCAACTAGTTGAGGATAGTCGTCAAGTTTTGTGTTGTGTATTGTGCAATAAAAAATTCTATGGAGGAGGGATTCATAGAGTAAAAAAACATATTGCGGGCAAAAAAGGGGATGTAATAGCATGTTCGAAAGTGAATAATTAGATGAGAAAAGAAATGGAATTATCCTTACTTGAAGGGTCTTCAAATAAAAGACGTGCATCAATTGACCTAAGAAACTTCTTAGAAGATTATTACCCGAATAGCGAGGATGTTGAAGAAATATGTGAAATTAATACTAAAGATTCAAGTGGTAGTAGACCATCAAAAGGAAAAGGAGTAAAAGTCCAACCAACTCTTAAAAAATTTTGGATTGGGAAAGAAGCTGTGGAAAAAGCTAATTCTGAAATTGCAAAGTTTTTCTATGATACATCTATTCCTATTAATTGTTGCAGGTCTCCATATTTTCACTTTATGATAAAGGCAGTGTCGGTGTTACGAGATGGATTCAAACCCCCATCTTATCATGAGTTATGTGTACCTTTATTGAAAAAAGCCAAACAAGAATTGCATATTTGGATTGATACTATTTGACTTGGATGGTCAGAGGTAGGTTGTACAGTGATGGGAGATAGTTGGACTGATGGAAGATCACGATCACTTATTAACTTCTTAGTTTACAGTCCTCGTGGAACTATTTTTTATAAATCAGTTGATGTGTCTGATAAATGCAAGAATGCACAACTTCTTTTTTATTTGTTTCGAGATGTGATTGAGTGGGTTGGAGAAAAACATGTTGTTCATATTGTCACAGATAATGCAGCAAATTATGTAGCTGCGGGACATCTAATTGAAGAACATTATGGTTCAATTACTTGGTCTCCATGTGCTGCACATTGCATCAATTTGATGATGAAAGATATAGGAAAATTACGATGCCTTAGAGAAGTTGTTGAACAAGTATCCAAGGTTTCTAAGTTTGTATATAATCATATTCAGTGGCTTGCATGGTTGAGAAAGAGAAATAGTTGGAGAGAAATAGTCAGACCAACAGAGACTAGATTTGGCACGACTTGCATTGCTTTACGAAGCTTTGTTCAACCTCGAGTGGACCTTGAGGCATTAGCCCTTCATAGAGAATTTGTTTTGTCAAACTTAGGAAAAGGAGAGTTAGGTCTAGAGTTCAAAAAAATAGTGAAAAGTGATGGATTTTGGAATGATTGTTTAGTTATTGTCAAAACATTAGAACCATTGATGAAACTATTGAGGTTGGTTGATGGTGACAAGAAGCCAAATATTGGATATCTCTATGATAGCATAGATAGAGTTAAAAAAGCAATTATGTCCACTTTTGAAAATGATGAAACACTATACGCACCATTCATTACAATTCTTGAAATTCGTTGGGCTACAAAATTCAAAAAAGATTTTCATGCCGCTGCTTATTGGTTCAATCCTCAATTTCAATATGATTCAAACCATCATGCAAAGATAGAAGCCGTAATGGATGATGTTTTGGATGTCATTACTAAGAAAGGAACAGTGGATATCAATGTGTACTTAGAAGAGATAAAATTATTTCGTAATAAACTGAAAAGTTTCGGACACCCTATTGCCATAGAAGCTAGCTAAAACCAAAAACATCAACCAGGTTTGTTTAAAAATTGCTACTTCGCAATCAATTCATTTATCCATATTAAATTTACATTTGTGTTCTAATTTATTTTATATTTTTAGCTGATTGGTGGCAGTGCACCTGAGTTGAAAAAAATTGCTATTAAGATTCTTGGTCAAACAAGTTCATCCTCAGGTTGTGAACGGAATTGGAAAGTGTTTGATCAAATTCATACGAAAAAAAGAAACAAATTAGAACATTCAAGGTTGAATGCTCTAGTGTTTGTGCGCTACAATCGGAAACTTAAAGATACGTAATCATTTAAATTATGATGTTTATTTAACTAACTTATTCTTTTTTTTGTTTACCAGAATTCTTGTTATTATTATTCATTGTTTAACTCTGAAACCAATCATTGCAGATGGCATTCGAACAATGAACATCTTTGTCCAATTGATCTTGATGATATAAAGGATATTGATGCATGGATTTCAGGGAATTTGGGAGATTCATTAGATGACGTTGAAGATATAGATGTGATACTCTCCGAAGAAATATAACTTCCAACTTATGAGAACGAGGATGAAGTTCATGAAGGTATAATTTTCTACATATAACATTTCATGATTATTATGTGGTTCGCATACTAACATTTCGTTTTACTTCTATTCAATTTTAGGATCATTACCGGATTTTGGAACTTTGAGATTCACATCATTCCAAGAGGATTGAAAAAGTATGGATGCTGATATGTGCTTGATGTTTTTATATTTTTTATATTTTATCTTATTCTATGACAATGATACTTGATTTTCGAGTTGTTCATGAGTTGTTCATGAGTACGATGCTTAATTTGCAATGGTTCATGAGTACGATGCTTAATTTGCAATGGTTCATAATTTTATGAAAATTATGATATAATTAAATTTTTTCAAAGTTTTTGCGGTTCAAACCGGTTCGAACCACGGTTTGAACCGGTTCTTAGTGAACCAGACATTTTCCGGTTCGATAAAAATGACCGGTTTAAAAACATAGATTTCAATATAAAACAAGTTATCAAACTATGAATAAATAGCATATGCCCCCTAACTTACGAACTATGTAAAAATTATGCTCTTCAACTTATGAAATTGCAAGAATGATCCTTCAAGTTATCAAAACCGTTTGTTTTTTACCTCTGGTATTTAGCATATGATTTCCCATTAAGTTTACAAACATTTTTCGTTGGTATTATTCGTTCTCCATGTTCAAAAATTATGCAAATTAGTCTTTTATACGAAAAATTATACAAAATTGATACTTCAAGTTCGAGAAATGTGCATCCGAACGTATAACAATAACAATGTCGTAGAGGATCAATATTAAACGGTATTGTTTACTTGAGGTATCGTACATGCATTTAATTAAAGTTTGAGGGTCATATGTGCGTATTTTTATTAATTTGAGGTGTCATATTTGCATATTTTTGTTAATTTGAGGTGTCATATTTGCAATTTCGTAACTTGGAGGATATGTTCTTTACATTACCCGAAAGTTGAGGATCACGGGAAAATGTCACCCATTTGCAAAAAGTAAAATTATATAAATGGCAACATGGCCGGACAAACTCATATTTTTTATATTCATAAGAGATAAATTTTCGGTATATCGAAATTTAGAAGATTGATGCTTTTTAAATGTCATGTTGATATTTTGTAATTTGTAATCTACTATTTTATAAAGTAGAAGAAAGCGTCAAGGTAACTACAAGAATAATTCCCATAGCAGCATGTCAACTAATACGCAATTGCTTTATTTAAAATTCTCTACTTTACTTCATTTCAAAACGATAAAAGCAATAATGGTCACTCATTTACAATTTATTTTAAAACTCAAGACATTATTTTCATGAAAGATCTATGTTCATGTTAATTTATTTTTATTCGAATAAAAATTACATTTATCTAATTACAATAGAATGAAAGACTTTTCAGACGAGATAATCTTATCTTCTTTATTTTTATGTTGTGTAAATATGATTTTTGGTTTTTTATGTATAATTCAAGAAATATAAATTTTATCTATAGTTTAATATTGACGTAAAATTGATGCAATTTTGAATGTTAAGAAATAAATTGATTAATTTGAGTAAATGCTATTTTTTGATCTTAAGGTAAATATATAATTTTACTAAAATCACGTTCATAACACTGTTGTTTTTTACAAAACAGTTTTTAAAATCACGTTACAATAATACATTCAATTCACTACCGTTTATCTCGTCACACATCACTACACCCCACATCACTTTCCCATCGTCGTACCAAACAAGTCCAACGAATCTTATAGTGGTATCCGGACTTACACTACTTGGTGAAAATAGATAACTTAAATGGAGGCGGCCATACGTAAGATGTGTCAAAATAGTGAGAAATAATAGATAGCTTACATAGAGAAATAAGGAAAATTATGAAATATGATTCTCGTTCATTCATTTCAATATAAGAATATTACATTGTTGAAGTTGATACTAAACTAATCAAATAAAGAAAAAATATTAAATTATGTGACTTTGATCATAAATAAAAATCAAAGTAAAGTTCTTCTTTCCATAATTGATGAGAATATTAATCTACATTTTCATAATCGATGAGAAAGTAGACTAATCTTCATATGGAAAACTTAACTCCTCAAATTAGAGTTGTTTCATTTAACATGGAATTAGAGTTCTTTCTATCATTTCAATTCTCAAGTCCAAATTTTTTAATTATTTGGACTTGAGGCGGTTGTTAAAATATCAAATTGTCATACATCATAAATGAGATCTAATTTGAATTGGTTTTAAGAGAGATTGTAAATCTTATTAATGAATTGTTCAATTTTTTGATAATGTGCTCTCCTCCTATTATACATTATATATGTGAACACTCTCTATCATAATTTCAGTAAGACTTAATAATTCAACATATCCATCAATGCTTCCGGTGTAATTTAAAATGTGAAATTCTAGGGAATGAACTTGTAAAATTGTGTTCGTTTTCATATTGTCCAATCGGATTTCAGAAAAACTAAAGGAACACCTCTAGAACCCACTCGGTTTCGGCAATACCCGGGCTCTATGACGAGCAATTGGGACTTGATGCATGATTTTGTTAAAAATTCCACCAACAATTCAAACAAGTTAGACAAATTCTATGGTATGTATTCTTCCATTGCAAATGACCGGAATCACGCAATCATCGAAATATGACAAAACCACACGACTGGAAGAACAAATCCACGCAAAGGATGTTTATGGGTAAATCCACCCGAAATAAGATACAAAATTCTGCAAAATAATGAAATCCCCCCAATGTGATAAAACCACGCGACACAGGCGACAAAACGACGCGACCAAGGTCACAAAGCAATTTCACGCGGATCCAAAGAGCAGATCCAAGCGACAAAGGTAAAGAAGCGAATCCACACGGCTGCCAGCTCAAAAACAAGCGAGTCAGGCCAAGTAGCAAATCCACTCGAAACCCAATGCAATTCCACACGAAATCTTGCATTAGGATTAGGAAGTATGCCAAAATTTCACCCCTTGAATGACTAGTATCCTCTATTTATAGGCAATGGGCCATTTCCGTCATCTCTAGTTCCTCTCCATTTTTTGGGCCCAAACATTGTAAATTGTAGAAAAAATCAAGTTTACACACTATCTCGTAATATGTGCCGAAAAGCTTTGTTCCTGATTCACTCAATAATCAAGCATGTCAATATCATAGTTTTAATTTGATATTAGTTTCTCAACACCTACATCAACATCATTTTCTTATCTCGTTTGATGAGTTTTTCTCCTTATAGAGTAAAAATGAAGTCTCCACCCGAGTTAAGTAATTTTTGCTATGGTTACCACATCATTTTACATCATCACAAAATGCTTTCAAACCGATAATTGATTGAAATTCTTTTATTTGGATATATGCTTCATTAATTTGAGGATCATTCATCATACTTTCAATATTTATATACCTCAATATGTTGTATTGAATGTAAACATCAACATATCTTGAATGTCAGTCGAGCTTTAGGTTCCAAGCCAATATTCCTATTAAATTTTGGGATGAATATGTCCTAACGGCTTGTTATTTATAAATAAAACACATTCTAAACTATTTTCGGAAAAAACTCATTACAAAGGTTTATTTGACAAACCCTATATGTAGGAATTCTACGAGTTTTTGGGTTACTTTATTTTTCCATTGTCACCGTTTCGAGAACGATAAGGTTGGGGGACGTAGTTATCAAAAGTATATTAATATCCTACAACAACTTGCAAACATGATAACTAAAGTTTGGGGAACGCTCCTCTCTATTCACATTTTTTTCTAAACAAATCAAGCTATTCTAGATATCAGTCTTCCGAGATATACAATTGCAAATTTTTATTTATATCAATAACGAATCATTTTAAAATCCCTATAAGATAAAATTATCAATTTAAATAATAAAATTACTAAAAATACATAAAATGGGTGTTCGGATGATCAAATTATGATTAGATTTAAAGATCAAGTGAAAACACCCTAAATTAGTTCAGAGATCAACAGCACACGCCGGAGAAGAAATAACAGGAGCATCACCTACAAATCCCATCTTCACCACCACCACCGTATCGCATCTCACATATATTCCATATCCACCGCTCCATATTTCTCCGGCTTTATACCTCAACTTCCCGTTGATCGCCAACCTTAAACCCACAGCACCGTACGCCTCATCTGCCTGCAACGCGTACGCGACCTCCGGCTCAACCGGTACCGGCGAGCCTCCAAGTACCGGAGACATCGCAACTGTGGTCTTCGCTTCATGAACCAGCGGCGGAAGGTTGATCGGAGATGTAATTGCCTGACCCTTATATAATAGAATGGCAGAGAGACGATTGTAATGGATGGATGCTCTTTTGCTGGGGTTTCTCATTACAACGGTGAACCGCATGGTGGTGGAGATAAACGGTGGAGAGGTGGAATTCATCTCGAAAACGGCGACGCTTTCGACTCGAAATTGGGGCTTGTGAGGGCGGTAAACTAACCACAGTGTGAGAACGACGATTCCGGCGAGGATGAGTAATATTAGTATGACTGCAGCGGCGACTGANTGTGGGGACTTTTTGTGAGCTTCGCCCGTAAAATAATAGAAATAGTTGATATAAATTATATTATATCCCAATAATAATGATTTACAGCTAATTTTTAATCATAATGAAATTATATTAATATATATAAATAATAATAAATTTTGATTAAGATAATTTCAAAATAAATAATAATAAATTTAAATATAAAAAACAGATTCGTGTCTGATGAGAATCGGTGTTTGAGAAGAATCCGACTCGAATTCGGTATCACCGGAGAAGAGTTCGTTTAAGATAGTGTGAAAACCATTTTAAACTGTTGATTAACCCGAAAGAACCAAGAAATTGGGTTCTTTACCTAACTAGTTACGTGAGCCATTATCCAAATCACTATAAATTATTTAAAAATAATTTATATTAATATCCAACCCTGAAATTTGGTATTGTGTGGTACTACATAAAATATTATGTATACAAAATATTGATTACTATTTCTATCATTCGAATGATTTTTATTGGACCAATTAATAAAATTCTTGTATAAATTTCATTTTAACTTCTCACTTATATAATTCATATAAAATATTAAAAACTAAATATCCTATTCTATGTTTGGTGCAATTTAAATTTATGTTTGTTCATTCTAAGAAATCGAAATTAAGAATATTGTAAAATATATTTTTTATTTTAGTATAAATAAAATTTCTATTGCTCGTACTAAATTGGGAATACTTTTTGCACAAATTTGATAGTAGATTTTCGTGCTAAATTTCTACCTTCTTCCTAAATCCAACTTTGTCTTTGTGTATCACGCACCAAAACCTAACTTAGCCGTTTCCGTTGCATAATATGTCGTGCTCCACCCTTCTTTGGCACATACAAGACGTTTTTCATTGTAAAACTTACAATGACGAAACTTTACATAAAGGAGCTTATACAAAATATCATCTACTTAGGGCAAATAAACATGATAAATGAGAAAATTTATATTTTAAAGCAATCTTTGCGATATTAAATTCATCCAAAGCAATTACCCTAGTTTTTTTTCGAGATAATTTATTAAACTTTGATTATCTCAAAAAAAAAATAGTGTTTTGAACAAATGAAAGATGCAATTCATAAAAAATAAGCATAAGAACAAATTCTTTATATGTTTTCTTTTCATTATACATAAAGTTATCAATCATATTTCCTTTACTAATACAAATTTGTGTTTGTCTTTCTTTATATAATTTATCTTGATGTTTACTTCTTATATGTATGTTATGGTCCCTTTTTAGGGGTACCAATAGTCGTCCGATTCGTTTAGCCAACGAACTCGGTTCTGATTTGTTTTAGATGTGGAAGACGATTAAAAGCTGGAAATAAATAAATGCACAACGATGTATAGTGGAAACCCCAGGAATTGGGGTGAAAACCACTTGACTAAAAGCAGATTATGCTCTTAGCCTGTTCACTAATCGAATAACTCATAGTCAATACAGCAGAGGCTAAAGAAAATGACAAGGAAAAAAAAGTGGTAACAATTCCGGTAGGGTAACGGCCTTTCTTCCGCGCCCAAAATGTCCTGCTATTTCCGTCGTCTTGCCCTGTATTTATAGAGTTCATAGCGTGTGTAAATCACGCTCCGTAACCGTCTCTGACAGGTTTGTTAGAGGTTGTTATCGCGGGATGTAAAACGAGGTTGGGACCGAGGCGTGGTCTGCGTGATCGGGCCCGAAGCGTGGCAAACGTGGGAAGGCCCGAAGTGTGGAAAACGTGAGTTTGTGACCGTTCTGTAACCGTTCGGACCGAACCCAGGAGCCAGCTGGCAGAAAACGCTTTATTTCGTTAAGGTTATCTTCGGTCCTCTCGTTGAACATCGGGCCGCTCTTCCTTAAGTGTGTAAATGGGCTGTAGGAATTCGTTTTCACTATTTGAATCGGCCCAACGGTTGCTGGGCCTTACCCATCACAAGGTACCCGATCCTAAAGTTCTCATCACTAGCCCCTCGGGCTTGATTGCCAATCGCAGAGGTGATACAAGGCCGATCACATGATGTTTGCACATTCATGAGAACATGGGACCGTACCTGTAGATAGTGAGAGTCCAGGGGACCGATCTTTCCCTTAGCGTATGAGCCAATTACATTTGAAACTTAATAACGTATATTTAAGTTATATTTTTATCTTTGTTATTTTTTAAATATTAATATCTCGACCCGCGCCTCTTCACATTCGATAGTTCAAGAGGCATGATGAGTGTGCTCCGTACTGTCGCTGTCTTGGGCAGTATTACGTGGCGGCACACCATTGGCTGGGAGATTAATATTTAAATCGGGATTCTGGGCACTGTTTCTCCTCATCGTCATTATCGCGAAGGAGAAATTGCAGCAAGCTCTCTGTGCCCTCAATCGATTTTACATCCAACCCTCTTTCAATCCGTTTTTCCTAAGGTATACACTCATGGCTCCTCACAAAACGCGCTACCCTTCTATGTCTGAGTTGGACATTGAGGAGTTTAGGTTTAGGTTTTCAATTCCGGCACATTACTCTATCTGGAAGGGACGGGAAGATATTCCCTGTTTCCTTCCGGCGGAAATGAATGTGCCGGCATCGGCCATTCCGGTCAGTTACGCCTCTCTAAAGTGCGGGCTTCGTTTTCCGCTACATCCCTTTGTAGCGGCCGTGCTTAAGGAGATTCACTGCCCCACTTTTGCGTTGTTCCCGGGCAGTTATGTGTATATAGTAGTGTTTATTTTTTATTGTTACCAACAGAATCGAGCCCCGACCCTAGAACACTTCTTTAATCTGTTCTTGGTAGGATCCCGAAAGGGGAAGGATCTGTTGGGTTGCCGCAAGTTATACTATATAGCGGTGCGCACCAAAGAGTGCGCAATTGTAGATAAAGAGGAATCTCTTCATGCGTGGGAGGCCTGCTATGTGTGGATAACAGTCCCCAAGAGGATCTGTTGAAAGTATGGCCGCGTATTACCCACCCACGCATAGGTCAGTTGGACCGAAGTAGGTTCAACCCCTCCCGCACGGACACCGCAAACACGCTTGCGATGTTCCCCCCTCCCGAAGCACGCCTTAGGCGAATAGATCTGCTTCGGGAGAAAAGATTGATAGAAATAGGTGTTGCGGGTAGGACCGGAGCCCCAGCCCCGAAGGGGGTTTTTTCTAGTTCAGATCCATCAGAAGGATCGGGTATGATATAGTGTTTATATTTTAATCTTTCCTGATCCTTATGTATTTGTTTTGCAGATTCAACTGAGACAATGCCGAGCTCGCGCTTTAAACGCATGGCAGCTGCTTCGGTCCGTCTTTCTGAGGGATGCATCGGGCAGCGCTGAAGGAAGTGAATCAGCAACGGGGGGTACGCTGGTCCCTTCGGGGTCCGGGGACCCCCCGATCCAAACAACCGGCGCGGGCACGCTGACCCTTCGCTGCACAGGGCAGTCTTTTTCTGGGGACGGGCCTGCGTTTCGGGTATTTGGAGTGGTAGAGGAGGTGATAAAGACTCGGATTCGTTCTTTGAGCTTATCCAGCCTCTATCAAATCGGTAATGCCTCCTTTATTAGTGCTAAAACTATTACTTTGTTGCTGCAGGGAGCCGTTTCCGTGGAGAAGGTTCTCCCCGGTCCTCAGCTCAAGGTGAACGTCTCCCTGCCGCCGGTCCCCTTAGGAAAAGGGAAAAGGGCGACCGAAGCAGAAGCCCCACATGAACTGAAAAGACTGAGAAATGGGGACGGTGCTCCGGTCCCCACTAAGGGGATCGTTTTGAAGGAGTCTGGATCGGGCCCGAAGACTAACTCCGACTGGGGAGTTGCTCTGGGCCTGATGGATAGGTTCAGTAAGGGGAGGAAGCTAACCTCCTGGAGGACTGCTTTCCTAAAGGACTTCCGTCTTTATGGAGAGCAGAACTCAGAGAACGTCCAGGTGGACGTGACTGGGGAAGAAATAATGGAAGGCTTCATCGACCTCACCACTAAGGTAATTTTCACTTGACATGAAGGCCCGAACCTTTACTTAAGAATACTTGTCTTATGCAGATGTTGAGGAAAGCTTTCACAACTGTTATCACCGTGGAGAAGAACCAGGGTGGTAGCGTTGTTTCCCAACAAGTCCAAGATCAACTTGACATTGCAAAAAGACAAGTTGAAATAAAGCATACTGAGTTGGTCACGGTACGGGAGGACCGTGACCAACTTGACAATGAGTTGCTAAGAGCCGGGACGGAGATCTCACTCTTAGCTGATAAGGTCTCTGAGCTGGAGAAGACGGGACAAACAGCTCAGGGACGTATTGCCGACCTGGAGGCCAAGCTGCTGGCCAAAGAGACAGAAATCAACGAAGTCCAAGTCGGTCCCAGGAGAAGAGGAATAAGCTGAATGAGCTTCTCCTTCGGGCCCAGGAAGAGAAGACGACCTTGGAGGAAGAGTTGACAAGGGCCCGCACTTCGGCCGAAGGTTCGGTCCGTGAAGCGGTTCTGGGGTTCGCTCAGTCCCCTTTGTTATTCGCTTTAGCGGATAACATACACGGGGTTTATACTACAAAGTATTTGGATAACATGCGAGAGCAAGTTATCCAGACGTTCGGGCTTTCCCCTGCGGACGAGCAATGGAAGATGATCGAGTCACTTGAAAGAGATGGCAAGTTTCAGGTTATTCCAACCTTGGAATAACCTGTTCTAGAAGAAGACCCTTTCTTCTATCTCTTTGAAGACATTGAGAGAGCGGTCAACCAGAAGGTGGCCGATCAAGAAGAAGATTTGAAGCGGCTCGCGGCCCGGACCGAACCCCAGGAGCCCGAAGTGGAAGATAAAGAGGAAGGGCAGATTAGTTAGATCTAGTCATTACTTTGTATCTGCCTTACTCTTTATTCAGAATAAAGCTTTTTTCTTCAGCTCTGATTATTTTAATCACCAAAACGAAGTGATATAACTAACTTCTAAATAAACTAATAAGTTTTACTTTAACGAAGTTGTTTTAATCACTAAGTATAAGATCGGAGACTCTTACAGGGTGTTAACCATCGGTCTCAGACGTTATGTTTGGTTTATTCATATCAATTCTGATTGGATCGGTCGTTTGACATGGTGTATGGGTCACTCTTATTCCGTCTTTGGAGTCAATACTTGATTGGATAGGCGTAGTCTGCGTTTAATATGAGTCTTTACAAGCTTCGGCCGAACCTCGGTTCTAATAAAGTCCCTTAGGTTTTGTTGGCCAAGCTTTGCTCATAATACGTCTTATATTAGGACCGATCTTATGTTTCGATATGTTGACTAACATTCCTTTTATCGTAGCAGATGTCATAGGTACAAA
>RWGZ01001016.1:42155-266787 GCA_009725065.1 Utricularia reniformis
TCCATATGGCTTGCTTTTCTTAGCACTCTGAAAAAAGGTAAGGCCCGGTCTGTGGACTTCGAAATAAACCTGCTCAGCGCGGCTAGTCGGCCAGTAAGCCTTTGAAATTCTCTTTTGTTTCTCGGATGTTACATATCAATGATAGTTTGCACTTTCTCAGGGTTAACATCTATGTCTTTCTCTGAAACATAATATCCTAAGAATTTTCCACTTCGGATCCCGAAGCAGCACTTGTTTGGATTTAGTTTGAGCTTATATTTTCGGCATACTTCGAAACAACGAGACAAATAAGAAAGGTGGTCTTCATCATTCATAGATTTTACAATCATATCGTCAACATAAACTTCCATCATATGGCAAATAAACTCTCTAAAGATTTTGTTGACCAATCTTTGGTATGTTGCTCCAGCATTTTTGAGACCGAACGGTATAACCACATAACAGAAAACCCCATCTTCGGTCATGAATGATGATTTCTTCTGATCTTCCTCAGCCAAGAAGATCTGGTGATATCCAGAATAAGCAGCCATGGTACTCATCATGGTGCTACCAGAAACATCATCTACCAGTCGGTCGATGTGCGGCAATGGGAAAGGATCTGACTCACAGCTTTTGTTAACATCGGTAAAATCGATGCACATTCGCCATTTCCCATCCGGTTTGGAAACCACCACTGGGTTGGCAACCCATTCAGTATAGTGGATTTCTCGGATAAATCCCGACCGTAGCAAGTTATTCACTTCAGCCCGGATAATCTCGATTTTCTCACGAGAATATCGTCTCCTTTTCTGCCTAACAGGCTTCGTTCCTGGCTCAGTGTTGATCCGATGTTCACTATCGGATCGGTCAATCCCCGGAACATCATCCGGGGTCCAAGCAAATATATCCACATGGCTTCTCAGCAAGTGGATCAGTTCTTTCTCAAAATCAGGGGCTAAATGAGCCCCCATGCGAGTTGTCTTGGTTGAGTCATCATCAACCAGGTTAATCAATTTGAACCCTACGGGTTCCATTGCTTGCCTCGGGTGCGGCAGCTCTTCCAGCAAATCCACCCGGGCTCTTTCGATCGGTGCCAACGTTCGGCACGAGCTCATGTAGCATTGCTTGGTTACCTTCTGATCCCCCTTAACAGAAATAACTTCATAAATGGAGGGGAATTTGAGCATCATGTGATATGTAGAAGGGACCGCCTCAAACTTACTCAAGCCGGTCCGTCCGATAATAGCGTTTTAAGCCAAGTCGACTTCAACGATAATGAATTCCAGGTCTTCAAAGCAGTCCTTGGATGGCTCTCCAAGGGTAACGGGGAATAACATCTTCCCGCACGGGATAACGCTCCTTTGGTCGAACAACCAAAGATTATGTTGGCGATCGGGAGATCGTGAGCAGCAGCTCCCAACATTTCAGCAACCTCGCGCTTCATCAGATTGCACGAAGCCCCAGTATCCACTAAAATTCTGTGGACACGTCGATTCCCGATGATCCCAGTAATGGTAAGGGGATCGTCACATGGATCCATGACCCATTCCCGATCAGCCTGGGTGAAAGTAATGTCCTCTCTGAAGAAGGAGGACCGTTCCACGGGATCATATTTTACTAGCGCCACAGATTCGGAGCTCTCAACAGAGTCTCCGCGCGCAGTTCTCTTTCGGTCCCGGACCGATTCATTTATTCTAAATCCACCGGAGATAACATAAATATCTCCGGCCACTTCTCTGGGTGCCGTCTCATTTCGAGGAGGTTGGGCACCAATTTCAGCAGGTGGGGGAGCATCCTGCTCCTATCTCCCACCCTCATTCTGCGGGGCTCTGCCGCCAAGGCCCCGCCATATTCTTCTTCGGCCCTGACCACGGTTCTCGCGACCGTGTTGGCCTCTTTCTTGTTCCGGCGGAGGAGACCTTCGGTTCTCCGTCCGATCGTTATAGTTTCGGGGTTGTCCCCGATTATCTCTTCCCCTCGGCATGTGACCATCGTCACCTTGATGGCCCCTTCGGGGGGATGCTGCTCGTTTGCAGTTCTGACCGTTCCGGTCGGGCTTCTCTTTACTCATTGCCTCTACTGTCTCTTTCAACATCAGGCACTTCAAGGTCGGATGATCGCGATTATGATGAAGATCGCAATACACCCGATTGTCCTCTTGCTTCGGGGGGAAGTCTTTTTCACTCACAGCCGCTACTTCTCGCGACTGTTTCTTATGGTAGGAAACCCTATGATCACCTGCGGGCTCAGAATTCCCGCTAGGCTTCCGATAACCAAGCCCCAACGCTTCATCTACCTTAATATACTTGTTGATTTTCTGAAAAAGTTTTCCCGGGGTAGATGGTGGGCTCTTCACCAAACTGGCCGAAAGGCCGCACGGTCCTAAGACCTGCTATAGAATATCGATTTTATCCCGGAGCTCGAGTTTGATACCCCGGGCGGTCCTGTTGAATTTCTCCATAAAGGACCGAAGACTTATTTTCGCCAGGATATATTTTAGCTGATATAGTTCCTACCTGCTTCGAGGCGGTCCTACATTTGGAGCGAATTGCTCTGAGAAAGCCAAAATAAACCCGCCATACGACTGTAAGGATCGGGCCGGCAGATTTTTGAACCATGTTCGGACATCGCCTTGTAATCCTGCCGCGAAGATGCGGCACTTTAATGAATCAGTGGCCCGAACCGTTCCCATACGTAACTCGAAATCAGCGACATGATCGATCGGATCACCATCGCCACGAAATGTCGGCAACCCCTCGGTGTTGCGATAATGCCGATCTGGGACCGCTGCCCAGATTTCCTTAGAAAAGGGGAGCATCAAATCTCCCAAGGCGGCTGATACGCCTTCAGATTGCTGGGATGACGTTTGAACAGCATGTAAATTATGCCACCAATCTTCATCCTTACTTCGCCTGATAGGAGCCTCCATGGCCCTGTTAAATAAACCAGGATTGCTTCCCAGATTCGGTTAGCAATCCTTCAATGCACGCATGTTCTCCAACTCCCTGGTGAGCTCATCTATTCGTCGCTGCATCTGCTCCTGGTCATTTCTAGGAGCGGGAGTTAGAACTCTGGCCGGAGGGGGAGGAGTAGATCGATATCTAGGCCTCCTCGTTAAGACGCCACGCCTGATGATTTCCTCTTCATCAGTGTTGCGTTCGTCAGGATCACTCTCATAACCTCTGTTTTTGGGAACATGGCTTGAAACAGCCGGTGATTCTGTTCCACTTCTCTCCGACGTAATTTCCAGTACCACTTTCCTTACGACAGCTTCCAGATCCTGTAAAGTGAATGTTGGTGCTGGGAGACTCTCGGGAAGCACGTCACTATTATTTGTCGGAGTTCCAGTCGCCATGCTTTTGATTATCCTATCCCTGGTAGAAAACTCAAATGGGATTAGAAAATCGTCCCCACGGACTGCGCCAAACTGTTATGGTCCTTTTTTAGGAGGTACCAACAGTCGTCCGGTTCGTTCAACAAATGAACTCGGTTCTGATTTGTTTTAGATGTGGAAGACGATCAAAAGCTGGAAATAACTAAATGCACAGTGATATATAGTGGAAACCCCAGGAATTGGGGTGAAAACCACTCGACTAAGAGCAGGTTATGCTCTTAGCCTGTTCACTAATGAAATAACTCATAGTCAATACAAAAGAGGCTAATGAAAATGACAAGGTAAAGAAAGCGGTAAGAATTCCGGCAGGGTAACGGCCTGTTCTTCGGCGTCCAAAGGGTCCTGCTATTTCCGTCGTCTTGCCCTGTATTTATAGAGTTCATAGCGTGTGTAAATCACGCTCTGTAACTGCCTCTGACAGGTTTGTTAGAGGTTGTTATCGCGGGATGTAAAACGAGGTTGGGACCGAGGCGTGGTCTGCGTGATCGGGCCCGAAGCGAGGTAAACGTGGGAAGGCCCGAAGCGTGGTAAACGTGAGTTGTAACTGTTCTGTAACCGCTCGGACCAAATCCAGGTGCCAGCTGGCAGAAAACGCTTTATTTCGTTAAGGTTAGCTTCGGTCCTCTAGTTGAACATCGGGCCGCTCTTCCTTAGAGGTGTAAATGGGCTGTAGGAATTCATTTTCGCTATTTGAATCGGCCCAACCGTTGCTGGGCCTTACCCATCACAAGGTACCCGGTCCTAGAGTTCTCATCAATATCCAATGTATTGATCATACAATCCCGAATCGAAGTAGTAGATACATGCATTGCATTTGATATACCATGTGATGTAATTTATAAAGAGAGTCGTAATTTATAAAGAGAATCGTAATTTATCACGAAATGGGATAAATTAGAAAATAATCAATGCTTTCATACTGTCCTATACGATGAAAATCGGACGGTACCGGTATTTTGATTGAAAATGCTCGATACCGTGTTTATGGGTGGACCAAGAAAAAAATAAAATTTCATATGGCCTCTGTCCGACTATGATGTTGAGAAGCTTCGAAGCGGATTCGTCGAAGCGGCGAAGCGTAAGCGGCGAATCGGCAAACTTAAAAGAATTCATTTTTCAAAGCGGCTTCAAATATTTAAAAATAATAAATAAAAAAAATTACATCCATAAAATATCAAAATGACAACAACTTAAAATAAAACCAATGCATATATGTTCATCAAATATTTTTAATTCATGAACATTTCTAAAGTATTTAAAAAACTAACTAAAAGAGTTAACGGTCCATTCATATACGTCTTCTACTAGTTTGTCTATCTCCGGTTCAACATTCATCATATGTTCTTCTAATTCGGGCTCATCAAGTGAAAGATTAGCAAATTGAAGTAATCTCATCTTAGTCATAGACTCGATTCCATCTCCAACTATATCCCACAATTTGGTATCACCTTCGACATACTCCGTAGATTTCCTAGAAGCAAGTCGGAGATTTGTATGAACAAATACCAAGTCTTCGGCACGCGAAGGAGCTAACTTGTTTCTCTTTGAAGAATGTATGAATGAATAAGTACTCCAATTTCTTTCGTAATATGAAGAAGAAGAAACATGTACATATGAATTTTATGAAAACATTGAATTTGTCATAATTAACACAAATAAATAAAAGACGAACCTGTCGAAGTAAACGTGTAGATAATTTTTGAAGGTGTGGAGCTGGTGCTCCATGCATTATCCACCAAACCAAAGGCTCCATCGTTCCTCTTTCCGCTTTAGAATCATCTTCATTAAAATCACCTGAATATACTAAGAAAGCAGCAAACTCATTATTCACCAATGATCTTATGTTATCATTGGGAAAAGACGCTTCACACATTCTTTCCTAAGACGATAGACTTCGGGATCAGATTGTGGAGCAAGCAAACTTGGATATTGTTTTTCCCACTCTTGAGTTGCACACGTGAAATAATGAAATTATTGTAATAGAGCATGTCACATAATATTAGTAAAAGTAAAGCATTTACATCACAAACATAAACATTCTTACTTTGGGTTCAAAGAATATGCTAGAGCATGTAACGGTGTTATGCATTTCACACCTCTTTTCTCCAATATATCATGAACAACATCCAAAAAAAAATATTGTTCTTCTTGTTGTTTCTTCTCATGTGCATAAATTATCGCTTGCGCCTTTGCTATTGTCATTCCCCATATCGGATAAACCATATGAAGACTCGGGCTATCGGTGTCAAACAATCGGATCATATCATAAATAGGTTCAGTGAAAGCTAAAATATAATCAATCTCATCCCAAAACGTCTCTTCTAACAATAATGCTCTAATTGTTCTAGCCTTATTCACATCATTATTTCTATAAGAATTCCACTTCTCATCAACAACCATGGCCCTCAAAAAACATCCAATTTTTTTGAATCTTTTCATCATAACAATAGTAGAAGCAAAACGTGTGTCTACAATGTGCAACATTTGCAATTTTGAGAATTGCTTAAATATAGCTAACCTCATTGAATGTTTAACGATGAAGTTTTTCACCAAGATAATTGAGTCCACAACTTTGTTGATCCAACCACACTGCGCATATGCAAAAGCATTTTCTTTTGTATTTTTTGGATAACATATATTTTTCATAACGAGATTCATTGTATGTACAATATAAGGAGTCCAAAAAATCTGAAAATAAATATATTACACATTAAATCTTATGTTAAGTAACATAATGAAAAATTATCAAACATTTTAAAATACCTGGGGATACTTCCCTTCTATCATCAAACCTGCAGCTCTACAAACACTGGCGTTATCTGTTATTATATGCACAACACATTCTACTCCTATCTTTGCAATAGAATTATCCATCAGATTTGCAATAAATAAAACATTTTTTACTTTACCTTCGCAATTTATTGCTTGCCAAAACATAGGACATTATCATTCACCGCAATAAAATTAATGAGTTGTCTTCTTTGAAGATCCGACCATCCATCAGACACTAAACTAACCCCCTTAGAATGTCAAAAACTCTTTCTTTTATCCAATATATGTTCAATTCTACATCTTTCATTTTTTAAAAGTATCAATCGAAGAGTATCATAGGAAGGAGGACTATAACCTATTAAAAGATTCATCAAAGAAATAATAAGCTTAATTTGTTTAAAAAACACAAATGAAATTAGAATATTTAGACACACCTTCAATTTTGCATGCCGCGGCTAACAAAGCAAATGTTCTCTTATAATGAGGGTTACGTGCAAGATTGAAAGGAATACCTCCTGAATAAAACATTTTTGCAATTTCGACATCAAGTTCATCCCTAAAATTTTGTTTAAACATCTCTGTTATAGTTGGTTGTCCACCACTACTCCTCTTTTTGGAATTATCTTCTCTCAAAGAATCCATTAGACTTTCATATGTGGATGAAGAATTCTTGCTTAAAACCGAACGGTATAACAAATTCTTTGTGTAATCATTGTGTAACAAAGACATTTCTTCGAGATCCTTCTTTGTCACCTTAGCACAAGAAGCAATTTCATTCCCAGGTATCTTCAATAGATGAGTTTTAACCCTAGAATAAGAACCACAATATTTGTTATTGCAAAAATTACAAGTGAAATGTACTGTTCCCCCTTCTTTGTTCTCATTTAATTTTGTCACAAAACGCCATAATAGAGGCAATGATTTCTTTCCCGGTGANTCGACATACTCCGTAGATTTCCTAGAAGCAAGTCGGAGATTTGTATGAACAAATACCAAGTCTTCGGCACGCGAAGGAGCTAACTTGTTTCTCTTTGAAGAATGTATGAATGAATAAGTACTCCAATTTCTTTCGTAACATGAAGAAGAAGAAACATGTACATATGAATTTTATGAAAGCATTGAATTTGTCATAATTAACACAAATAAATAAAAGACGAACCTGTCGAAGTAAACGTGTAGATAATTTTTGAAGGTGTGGAGCTGGTGCTCCATGCATTATCCACCAAACCAAAGGCTCCATCGTTCCTCTTTCCGCTTTAGAGTCATCTTCATTAAAATCACCTGAACATGCTAAGAAAGCAGCAAACTCATTATTCACCAATGATCTTATGTTATCATTGGGAAAAGACGCTTCACACATTCTTTCCTAAGACGATAGACTTCGGGATCAGATTGTGGAGCAAGCAAACTTGGATATTGTTTTTCCCACTCTTGAGTTGCACACGTGAAATAATGAAATTATTATAATAGAGCATGCCACATAATATTAGTAAAAGTAAAGCATTTACATCACAAACATAAACATTCTTACTTTGGGTTCAAAGAATATGCTAGAGCATGTAACGGTGTTATGCATTTCACACCTCTTTTCTCCAATATATCATGAACAACATCCAAAAAAAAATATTGTTCTTCTTGTTGTTTCTTCTCATGTGCATAAATTATAGCTTGCGCCTTTGCTATTGTCATTCCCCATATCGGATAAACCAGATGAAGACTCGGGCTATCGGTGTCAAACAATCCGATCATATCATAAATAGGTTCAGTGAAAGCTAAAATATAATCAATCTCATCCCAAAACGTCTCTTCTAACAATAATGCTCTAATTGCTCTAGCCTTATTCACATCATTATTTCTATAAGAATTCCACTTCTCATCAACAACCATGGCCCTCAAAAAACATCCAATTTTTTTGAATCTTTTCATCATAACAATAATAGAAGCAAAACGTGTGTCTACAATGTGCAACATTTGCAATTTTGAGAATTGCTTAAATATAACTAACCTCATTAAATGTTTAACGATGAAGTTTTTCACCAAGATAATTGAGTCCACAACTTTGTTGATCCAACCACACTACGCATATGCAAAAGCATTTTCTTTTGGATTTTTTGGATAACATATATTTTTCATAACGAGATTCATTGTATGTACAACATAAAGAGTCCAAAAAATCTGAAAATAAATAGATTACACATTAAATCTTATGTTAAGTAACATAATGAAAAATTATCAAACATTTTAAAATACATAGGGATACTTCCCTTCTATCATCAAACATGCAGCTCTACAAACACTGGCGTTATCTGTTATTATATGCACAACACATTCTACTCCTATCTTTGCAATAGAATTATCCATCAGATTTGCAATAAATAAAACATTCTTTACTTTACCTTCGCAATTTATTGCTTGCAAAAACATAGGACAATTATCATTCACCGCAATAAAATTAATGAGTGGTCTTCTTTGAAGATCCGACCATCCATCAAACACTAAACTAACCCCCTTAGAATGTCAAAAACTCTTTCTTTTATCCAATATATGTTCAATTCTACATCTTTCATTTTTTAAAAGTATCAATCGAAGAGTATCATAGGAAGGAGGACTATAACCTATTAAAAGATTCATCAAAGAAATAATAAGCTTAATTTGTTTAAAAAACACAAATGAAATTAGAATATTTAGACACACCTTCAATTTTGCATACCGCAGCTAACAAAGCAAATGTTCTCTTATAATGAGGATTACGTGCAAGATTGAAAAGAATACATCCTGAATAAAACATTCTTGCAATTTCGACATCAAATTCATCCCTAAAATTTTGTTTAAACATCTCTGTTACAGTTGGTTGTCCACCACTACTCCTCTTTTTGGAATTATCTTCTCTCAAAGAATCCATTAGACTTTCATATGTGGATGAAGAATTCTTGCTTAAAACCGAACGGGATAACAAATTCTTTGTGTAATCATTGTGTAACAAAGACATTTCTTCGAGATCCTTCTTTGTCACCTTAGCACAAGAAGCAATTTCATTCCCAGGTATCTTCAATAGATGAGTTTTAACCCTAGAATAAGAACCACAATATTTGTTATTGCAAAAATTACAAGTGAAATGTACTGTTCCCCCTTCTTTGTTCTCATTTAATTTTGTCACAAAACGCCATAATAGAGGCAATGATTTCTTTCCCGATGACTGATTTGAAGAACTTCCTTGCTGAAAAGTTTGATCTACTTCACCACCACTATCGATCTAATTTTTCAAAAAACAATTAAATAAGTGAGAAAAATACAAATGAACTAATATTATATGATCATCATATAACATATTCAAATTTTATGCATTCCTTCATAATGATAATAGAATGTACACAAATCTGAAAAAATGTGCAAAATCTGTTATAAAACAAAAATTGAGCAATTAATTGAGCATATTTGAATTCTTTGCTTTCACATAATATGTATTAGGAAAAAAAACACATGTAAATAGCATCAACATGACCAATTCAATTATCTCTCATTATAGCATAACCACATCACACAAGTAAAATTATTTAAGATAACGAACCAAGAAATTTTTAGATTGAAAGAAAATACATTTTGTTCCTCATTTCATTGTTGCCACCATTATTCAATTCAATCAAAATTCAAAAGTTCACAAATGCTTTTTTTCGGGATCAGTATACAAATAATCAATTTAGAAGACGTAAACACATTTTCTATGAAAAATGATTTACTTACAGTAGAATTTCTTATCGTAAAACCAATTCTCCTAAAACAATTTCTTTTCTTTATCAAATAGCAATAAAAACTCTCGAGCAACTAGTTATACACAAAAATCCAAAATACATTTAATAGCTTACTAAGAAATGCTCACCACCGACTATTATCTTATTTGCACCGAAATCTCTAAACTCCAATTATGTCTCCATTGACAACATTTATGGTGAAACAGATGGATCTTTGGGCATATAATTGGGAAAGGAGCGATGAAGAAGAAGCGAAAACCCGTAGTAGAGACTAAGACGAAACAAAATAAAACGAGAGAAAACTCTAAATATTAATTAATAAAATAGATGCTTCATTTCCGCTTCGTTTCATGCTTCAGAGCTATTCCGAAGCTGGAACGGAAAGCAACCCACGCGTTGAAGCTTTGTAGCTGTCTGAAACCGTACATGAAAACATTGAAAACAATTAAAAAATTGGTAGAACTTGGTCCATAGTACTTTTGCTTCCTCCCACTTCCCCAAATCTCTAACTAGCACGACAGAAATCTACGAAATCTTCCGGTTTTATATTTTTGGTATTGTTTTATATTTTTGTTCTTAAGATTGTTGGAAATCTGGATCAAACCTTCACAGAAAGAAAAACTGTTAATATTAAATACAATAAATATAAAACAATACCAGAAAGTTAATTTGATCTCATGTATCAAATATAGTTGAGTGTCGCTTGTGCCATGTCGTAATGACATTGAACTTAAGAACAATTCCGGCAAAACCGGTGTTCTCCAGGTTACACAAGCAGCAAGCTCCCTTGCTCAGGAATAATGGTTGTTGTCGATGAACTCAGAATCAACATAGAGAAGAATCTCAAAACAAGAACTCAAAGTGTTCTTGTATCTCGTATATCCTTCTAACCTTACTATCCTTATTTATAAAAGGAATAAGACACCGTAAGGTTGAAGACTCCACCCTCATCCCAACTAGTTAGGAAAAGTAAGGTTAATGGAAGAAAAAATCTTCTAACTTGATATTATGTAATTAATATAATATTAATANAACAATTAAATAAGTGAGAAAAATACAAATGAACTAATATTATATGATCATCATATAACATATTCAAATTTTATACATTCCTTCATAATGATAATAGAATGTACACAAATCTGAAAAAATGTGCAAAATCTGTTATAAAACAAAAATTGAGCATATTTGAATTCTTTGCTTTCACATAATATGTATTAGGAAAAAAAACACATGTAAATAGCATCAACATAACCAATTCAATTATCTCTCATTATAGCATAACCACATCACACAAGTAAAATTATTTAAGATAACAAACCAAGAAATTTTTAGATTGAAAGAAAATACATTTTGTTCCTCATTTCATTGTTGCCACCATTATTCAATTCAATCAAAATTCAAAAGTTCACAAATGCTTTTTTTCGGGATCAGTATACAAATAATCAATTTAGAAGACGTAAACACATTTTCTATGAAAAATGTTTTACTTACAGTAGAATTTCTTATCGTAAAACCAATTCCCCTAAAACAATTTCTTTTCTTTATCAAATAGCAATAAAAACCCTCCAGCAACTAGTTATACACAAAAATCCAAAATACATTTAATAGTTTACCAAGAAATGCTCACCACCGACTATTATCTTATTTGCACCGAAATCTCTAAACTCCAATTATGTCTCCATTGACAACATTTATGGTGAAACAGATGGATCTTTGGGCATATAATTGGGAAAGGAACGATGAAGAAGAAGCGAAAACCCGTAGTAGAGACTAAGACATAATAAAATAAAACGAGAGAAAACTTTAAATATTAATTAATAAAATAGATGCTTCATTTCCGTTTCGTTTCATTCTTCCATAGTACTTTTCCTAAAACATTGAAAACAATTAAAAAATTGGTAGAACTTGGTCCATAGTACTTTTGCTTCCTCCCACTTCCCCAAATCTCTAACTAGCACGACAGAAATCTACGAAATCTTCCGGTTTCTTCTCAGGGTTACACAAGGAACTTGTCGAAAGCCTCTGAAATGCCGGTGCGTAATCTATCAGATACTCCGCCGCCGAGGATCGGGAAGGTCGGACCGTACACTGTGTTTCTAACGCCGCCGACGACACCCAATACCCAATCCAAGCCGGATTCTTCGAATAAGCCTAGTCCAGTTCAGTACTATCCTGAGACGAAGCCCATTCACTTTCTTTCTCCACCTCCAGTTATGGCCCCTCCAACCCAATTCTGCAAAGGGAAGCCTTCCTATTTCGCTTTCTTCTGGGAGGCCATTACCAGAGTTCAAAACGGTTCGTTTTNTGCTCAGGAATAATGGTTGTTGTCGATGAACTCAGAATCAACATAGAGAAGAATCTCAAAACAAGAACTCAAAGTGTTCTTGTATCTCGTATATCCTTCTAACCTTACTATCCTTATTTATAAAAGGAATAAGACACCGTAAGGTTGAAGACTCCACCCTCATCCCAACTAGTTAGGAAAAGTAAGGTTAATGGAAGAAAAAATCTTCTAACTTGATATTATGTAATTAATATAATATTAATAAAATCAATAACCTTTTAAATATATATAGACAATATAAATATTATCCAACGGTTACACAATGAACTTGTCGAAAGCCTCTGAAATGCCGGTGCGTAATCTATCAGATACTCCGCCGCCGAGGATCGGGAAGGTCGGACCGTACACTGTGTTTCTAACGCCGCCGACGACACCCAATACCCAATCCAAGCCGGATTCTTCGAATAAGCCTAGTCCAGTTCAGTACTATCCTGAGACGAAGCCGATTCACTTTCCTTCTCCACCTCCAGTTATGGCCCCTCCAACCCAATTCTGCAAAGGGAAGCCTTCCTATTTCGCTTTCTTCTGGGAGGCCATTACCAGAGTTCAAAACGGTGCGTTTTTAGAATTCCAGATTTTGGGATTGCAGTATTTTCTCAATTTAATTAACTGAAGCAGGTTTGCATCTATGAATTTTAGCTCACGCAAGCGTGGATGAGCATGTAGCGCATTGGTTTGGGTTGAATCAATCCAAGTATCAGTGGGCATTTGATGATTACTACGAGAGGGATGAGAAAGTAAGGTTTTTCATACTTGTCTTAACTCAATTTGTGCATAAAACTGAACCCTTTTCCTAACGCAGGGCAATCAGGATAACTCCAACAAATTACAGAATGTCTGAGGAATTTCGAACAAGTTAGTTTGTTGTAATATGGGAACTCAGTAGAGTTTGCACTGCCATGGCTATAGAAAAGTATCAGTAAGCATGAAGAAAGATTAAGATTATGAAAGGGCTCGCCTCTTACTGTTTTTATGCCCCTGCAACACTTTCTGAAGGTTCTTACACAATTTTTTCGAACTAAAAAGAGCTTATAAATCTAAAAATGTTAAAACACGCGTCTTTGGGATTTTTCTAAACTCAATTATAATGCCGATCCATGAAAATAAAATAGCATGTTTCACTTCTTCCCCTTTAACGAATGGCAACAACTTCCGCCGCACACGCCATTTCCAAGAGGAGGAATCGTTCCGTTTTCTGCAAATTCTTCTCATTGTTCCTTGTTTTACTCTTCTGTGTGTATCTCCTCGCCGTAAGTATTCTTGAGCCGTCAAACCTCAGTTCTTACATTAATTTCATTTCTAGGAGAGAACCCACTGATGTTCTGAAGAAATCTGATGACTCTAAGCAGCCCGCTTCTTTAGATCTTCACAATGATTTAGGGGAAACTGTAGTGATCTCTCCTGGATCGTTGTCGGAGAGTAATAATGAAAGAGCAATACCCATATCGGTCAAATCTGGTATTGATCTTCAATATGAGGAATTAACTTCGCCCATTTCTGCAAAACCGGTTATTGTTAAGAATACTGAAGGGAATCGGGATTTTCTTCACATCAATGAGGAATCTGTGTACAAAATTGCACCCAGTATTCACAATGTGGGCAGTTTAATTCTTGATAAACTGAGGAATTGTAACTTTTACAGAGGTGAATGGGTGAAGGATGAGAAGCATCCACTTTACTCACCAGGCTCGTGCCCTTATGTAGATGAAGGATTTGATTGCCAAAGCAACGGGAGGCCTGATTCCGGTTATTTAAAATGGAGATGGAAGCCCGATGAATGTGATCTTCCCAGGTGATTTCTTCATATAATACAATACTGCTTCAGTTTTTCTGATTCAGACAAAGTGGTCCAATCATCAATCATTATGCTTTTGGGACCAAATCGACTTCTTTTTCAGTGCTTTTTCACTGTGGTTTTTTGAAACAATGCTGTTCCTTGATCTTGGATTCAATCTATGGCTGTTATATTAGGTTCAATGCAACAGATTTCTTGATGAAACTTAGTGGAAAGAGGCTAATGCTTGTGGGAGACTCGATGAACCGTAATCAGTTCGAGTCTCTTATCTGTTTGCTACGTGAAGGGCTTCATGATAAGAGCAGAATGGGTGAAATTCATGGATATAAGATCACAAAGGGACGAGGCTACTACGTTTTCAAGTTCGAGGTAACGCAAAGAATCATGTGATCAACTTGCTTTACATTTCCATTTGAATGTAATGCTATTGAATTCCATGAAACAGGATTATAACTGTACTGTTGAATTTATCCGATCTCATTTTCTCGTACGCGAAGGGATTCGTGTGAATGCTCGAGGAAATTCAAACCCAACTTTGTCTATTGACCGGATTGACAAGGGTGCTAGACGATGGATTAGAGCTGATGTTCTTGTTTTTAATACAGGACATTGGTGGACTCATGGAAAGACTTCTAGAGGGTATTGTAATGTTCTATGTTTCTCATATATAAGTTCGGAATTCAGTGTCGAAAACTCGACTGATTTGGTGATGCAGTAAAAACTACTACAAAGAAAGGGACATCATTTATTCCCACTTTGATGCTGTGGAAGCATACAGAAAAGCTATTAAGACATGGGCCAATTGGATCAAGGACAACATTAGTTCAGACAAGCTCGTCTTGTACCGTGGCTACTCGTCTGCTCATTTCAGGTATCGTTTTGTTTCGTTTTCTTCACAAAGTAATAATCCGGGATAGTGTTTCTTTTCGAAAACAAGAGGCGGAGACTGGGATTCTGGTGGAACATGCAATGGGGAAGAAAAGCCAGTTACTAAAGGGATGATCCTCAAGAGTTACCCTGAAAAGATGACAATTTGGGAGCAAGTGATTAAAGAAACTGGTGCACCTGTTGTATTGATGAACATTACAAGCTTAACGAATTACCGAAAAGACGGGCACCCTTCGGTTTATGGCAAGAATGTAACGGGACAGAGGAAGGTTTCGACGAGAAGGCAGGATTGTAGCCATTGGTGCTTACCGGGAGTTCCAGATGTCTGGAACGAGTTAATATATGCAACTTTGGTGGTAAAACACTTACAAAATCCATGATTTTGTTCTTGTAAACTGAGTTCAGTTCATTTGTTAAGTAGTATATCAAAATCATGGTGCTTCTGTGTGGATTCATACATTGAAATATCTTGTTTCATATAAGCAAGAGATTAAGACTAGAAAAATTGACAGATTCACTAGTTTTTACATCATCCTTGAGATGAATGAAAAAATCATCGTGGTTATTTGGTGGTTGTTGCGTTACAGCCATCGCACTGTAATTTTATTTTTATTACCAAACAATCAAGTCCATCCCTATGATCGTATTGGTGGTATGTGTTACCACGTATGATCAAATCACTGTGGTTATATATATATCAAAATTGTCATTCAAACCTAATTCTATTAATTTATTTGACTTATATTTATTATATTTATTTATAATAATATAAGGAATAAATTAGATATTTTATCAAAATAATAGTAAGACTCTATAGGTTTTTGCAAAAAATTCCCAATCATAATAATAAATGTTATCTCATTGTTTAGTACGATCATCACAACTCACCGCAATATTGAAAAGTTAACCACATGCTCAGTGTTACTTACATATTAGGTTCTTTGTAAAGGTGGAATTTCCGAACGTATAAATGGAAAATGTGAATTGTTTATGAAGAGAATTAGAGATTGAAAGTTAGCAAATTTTAAAAACATTTAAAAAATATGATTGAAAACGAATTAATTTTTATTATCTCAATCTTACTGGACAAAAAAAAATATTTTAAATTGATTTTTGAAATAACATAGCATCAATGTGATATAAGAGTATCACGAAGCTTAGAAATAATAAATGATTTAAAAACGTTAGCCCAACAATGAAACATAAAGCATTTAATTATTCTTACATAAACGTCCAAAACATATTTTTATAGCAAATTAACGTTCATCCAAGATATATCAAGAAGTTAATCATGATTATCCTATAGTAAGATGGGATTAAAAAGGAAGTTTTATATATAAGAAAAACAAAATTCATTAAAACTATAAGAGTAAGCATAATCAAAACAAAAAAATATTAATGGGTCCTTAACACTATTTTAAATTTCCATTATATCCGAAATTTTGGGCTTACCAGTTTTTTTTCGGTATATAAAAAAATATCGAAGAGTAGATTTTTTAGCGAATCAATTTGAATCTAACTTATTTGATTTTGAGAAAAAATAAATATAAGTTTTTAGAAATTTGATTTCTTATTTTTTCGTAATAAGAATAAGTTAAAACATTGTAAATTTTATATAGGTTAACACAATTTAATTGATTTTTTTATTATTTCGATATAAATCCAATACATATCCGATATACCGATTAACAAAAATCATCGGATATAGTGGGTTTTTAAACATTGGTCATTAAACTCTTCTACTAGTAAATTTGTTAGGAAAGAAAGTTATTATTACAAGTAATTACTGATAGGAGATGTTGGGGGTATTACAGTTTCCTTTGACATTAATATTATGTTTTGACTTTAAAGCGCAGCAGACCGACTGTTGATGCCTTAAGATTAGTATCAATCGTAGCCTACTCATATTTACGTTGTAATAATCTACAAGGAATCTTGATATTTGAATTTGACTCACTTTCTTCTATATTGTAATTAAGCTTCATATTCTTCACTTGTTAACACTTTGTCCAACCCTTATCATTTAAATAATAGTTGATGAATGATTTCACAATCTTATTTTTCACATTTTTTTAACCTTATGAAATCATAATATATCATTTCTCCACATTAAATATTTATTTATTGTTATCATAATGAATTAATGATCGATAATCTTACTAATCCACTCTATGATTCTCAATTTATATGCTATTTAATTGTTTTTACACGTTTTGTATTAAGATTGACATGCATGATTGATCGAACACGGGTAACACAAATTCAATTAGGCATGTGTCATATGATTATTATGCTTTAAATATTTTTTGAACTATAATGATCAATTCTCACTTACACAATATTATCCATACGTGATCAATTTATTGGTTTCACGGGAACATTGGAAATTTATTAGGAAAAAAGACATGGAAAGTGATGAATCTTTATACTTATTTGTGATCGTTATCCGTTTTTGATAGATGTTGAGATTCGAATAAGGTTGGTTCCGAGTACACCCAAAAACCCGACTTGATAAAATTGATTTTTTAAAATTATATTATAAAATAATAAAAATAGCCTAATACCGATAAAACTATTCGTACCAACCACTAACGTTACGGATGGTAATGCTCGGTATGAATTTCTTGCTCGAAATCCCCTAGAGTTTTAGCCCTTGCTCCCTCATGCAGATTTGTCATGGTTTCTTTGGAATATAATCATAAGAAATATTATAATAATAAGATGAAAATAAAAGTTATGATTTGTATAACTGACTATTGAGTAAGTGTTAATTAAGTTAGGATGAAGAACATTAATTACAATTAGACTTTTTATATGCCCACACCGCAACCAAGTTCCCTTCAACAAAAAATATATTAATTCCGCATTAATCAACCCTTTTGACCAAATTAAAGTAACACCTTGCAATAAATTAACCAATAAACATATTAATTAATTATTAAAAATCAACCATTTTTATTCATTACTGTTACAACATTACACCTTAATTTAAACATTCCACTTGACTTGCAATAACACAAAATATTTCAACAATATGACCTTTATATATATTATTTATGAGTTTAAATTAGTGTAATAATATCAAGTATAGTGTCCATATCGGTTGCTACCAAGTCAAATCGAATTACTAATATATTGCATTCGTACTAAAATATCGGTTATTAATATTAATTAGTATGATATTTATATCGATCGATAACTAGAGTCGTTTAAATAGTTGCAAATTTTTGTATGGAATATGTTTTGGCAAAAGAGATTTGATTTTTTTCTTGGTTTCCTCATAGGAGTCATACACTCCCAAATCACTAATCATGATTATATTATATTGTATAATTATTTTATTTAATTTAACAATTAGAAATTAACTCAAATAAATACGTAATTAAAAATGTAATTAATATCGACTTGGTTTGTGTAGAGCCACAGCCCATAGCCATTTCCATATATTGTTGCTATTTCACATAACTCCCGTTAGAAAGCTTAAGCTTGATCGCCTTAATCTCCTGGTTTTGCGATGGAGCAAGAGGATAAAGTTCAAGCTTCCCTCGAGCTGGGGTTGGGATTAGGTCTGGGATTGGCTGATTACGCGAGCGATATGCACAAAAGCAAAAAACGCCGAGTATTTCTTCTTGATCTTTCGTTCCCACTTCACCAAAACAGCGATGATAATCTCCTCGGCGATGATGAAAGCCGAGATTGCAAAAGCAGTGGGTTTTTCTGTGGGGATAAGGAAGAAGATGAAGGCAATTACTCAAAGGATTTTTGTAGGAAAAAATTGAGGCTTACTAGGGATCAAACGACGTTGCTTGAGGACAGTTTCAGACAACAAACTACCCTTAATATGGTATCGCAATTCCCTTGTTGTCTTGTTGCAATTTGAGGTTTATATTTTTCGTGTAATTTGAATTCACAGGCTGAGAAACAGGCTCTTGCAGAGAAACTAAAGCTTAAACCTAGACAAGTCGAAGTTTGGTTTCAGAATAGAAGGGCAAGGTAAGAGTAACACAAAAAGATTGTTTGTTTGTTTGTTTTCACACGTTTACAAGCTAGCGAATTTGGGGTTAAATGCAGGACCAAATTGAAGCAAACGGAAGTGGACTGTGAATTCCTGAAGAAAAACTGTGAGAGGTTAATGGAAGAGAATCGTAGATTAAAGGAAGAGTTGTCGAAGCTCCGGTCATCTCTGGATATGGGGCCCAAACCGCCGGCCGGAGAAACATAGGATTTTATACTTAGATTGATAGGGGAGGCTTGGAAGAGGCCGTGAGTGGTCCCGGAACACCACCCTTAATGATCACCGCAGCTGCGGCCGCTCTTTAAACATAAGATATGTTCATAGGATAAGAATTTTTCCCTTTTGGTTCCTTCAACTTGATACATAAAAAATCGCATTTTCCTTCACAAAAAAACCCTTAATATTAATATTCCTCTAACCCTAAAACAATATTTATTATAAGTAATGAAATCAAATCAAATTAAAATACAAAATTAATCAATCCAATGGGAGCGAACCACTGAAAATATTATCCATTTTAATTAGGTTACGAAATCTATTCTGAATCGTACTTTCCCAAACACTTGTTATTTCTATTGATATTTTTTACAAAAATGCTCTTGTTCGAAAAACATGTCATTTACGTCTAAGTATGTTGCTTATGGTGAAGTGATTCATATTGTATTCACGGCCCTATTTTATTTTGATACATAACATCACAAAACCCTATGTCAAAAAAATAATAAATATGGTTATGATCGCCAATCATAACGAATGAAGAATTCCAAGTCAATGTTGAGTTTGTTTGGATAATTATAATATAATGAGGATGATTTAATATAGAAGACTTTAGGGATTAATTAAATATAAATTTATGGTGGGTTTCCACATTAATCAATTATGAGCCATGGTCTTAGTCCAATAATTTGATTATTTTGTGGGCAAAAACAGCATAATCTACCATCATAGATTGGTTAATGTATCATTACACATAAAAACCCTAATCCTCACGTAATTAACGCCCCTTTTAATACGCCCAAATCGTAATTTATAATATTAACAAAAGCCTTGGCGAAGGAGTTGACCAGCCGCACCGACGACAGAGCAACGGTTAGTAACTAATGAAGTATTGTATTCCCCTTCCAACTTCCATAGATAAACAACGTGCAAGTTTCTTAAATGCAGTAGCCAAAAGCTACACTACTACTAGAGCTACCCATACCCATACATACCATGTTCCCCTTATCTTTTAGGGCACCCAAAATTAGGGATAACAATTAGGAGTGTTGAGGGTTATCGGGTTAATATTTTATAATACCCAATCCAAAAACAATTAGTTAAAACCAAATCTAGACAAAAACATAATGGGGTTGTTTGGTTTAGCTTTTCATAATCACGGTGAGGTGCGGTGATCGTACCGTACGTTGAGATGATTGTAATAATTATTATCGAAATTTAGAAAACTGTTTGCAAAAACTACACTGATCTCACCATTATAATAAAATGTATATTTTAATCTTTATTTAACATATTTGTTATAGATAAATATAACTCGAATAAATATTAAAACGTTCATTACATATACAATAAACTAATATTTAGATCTAATTTTTAATAACTTATTTTACAATGATTTATCGAAATATAAATTATGATTTTACTAAAACAATTTATAAATATATACTGATTTTAATCAAAATATATTAAAATTTTTCACCAATTATGAGGGGTGGTGATGTCATCGAAGGGGACATCAACTTTAAAAGTATTTCACAAATTCTCAAACTTTAAGAAAAAACTAAAAAACATAGATCACAACAACTTGAAAACTTTCGTAATATTTGTGAAATGATAATAAAATTGGTTAGATTTTGGTTTGAAAGGTATTAAATAAATTATGAAGGGCAATTTTGAAATTTGACAAACCACGGTGGGTTGGCCATACGTATCAAAGCATGACCATATGACCGCAAAAATCCCGGTACGATCACCGTAATTTTCTAGATCGTTTGGTTGTTGAAAATAAAATTGCGGTGCGGTGACCGCACCGCAGTGGCCACCGTAAAACCAAACAACCCCAATATATTTTTTGGTAAATCCAAAACCAAAATAAAAAATAGGTGAATTTAAATGAAAACCAATCCACTAATTCTAATATAATTAAAAATAAATAAAAATAAAAACAAAATTTAATAAAAAAATCTTAATTAATTATAAACAAAAAATGGTGCCTATATTCCCCAAATTTGGCTATATTTTGCATCAAACTTTAATAAGATATTTTAGTTGGATATTTGATTTTTGGGAAAAGACTAAAAGATAAAAGGGAAATTCCTTGAAAGATAAAAGAGAAATGTTAACAACTCAATTAGAGTATCTTCAATTATCTCTATCCAAAAACTTCATTATCTAATTCACATCATCTTTTCCTCTGTACATATAATTATTTTTAAATTTTATAAATAACTTTTCTATTATCCTTACAATAATGTCTGGATTTATATTTTTTATTTTTTAAATATTATTGTAATTATATAAATACTAATTATTTGTAATGATATTCTTATTGTATAACTAACTTTTATATGTTAAATTGATACTTGTTGTTTTAAAACATTTTAGAATTATGGTTAATTTGTTATTGTATTTTTTATACTAAAAGTGTAATTAATTGTTAAAAACTAAATAATTTATCGACTACAACCACTGACTCGGTAACCTAAACTGAATAAAATCGACAACTAGTTAATCCAATTTTGTTAAGTAAATTCACAATTAAAAATTGGATAATCGAATCAATTAAAACTAATAAATCGTTGTTTTCGTACCCTAGTACTTAACAATCGTAACATTAACGATAAAATTAATATATGTTTTATTGTAAATCTATATATTTTAATAAGTATTTTATTATTTAGGAAAGAGAAATATTGGACACCTAGAATACCATGAAGGACTTCAATTCATTTACTGGAGGTTTAATTCTGGAGGTAATGTTTTTGGTTGGAGAAAATTTAATATGAGAAAATGTCTTTAGTGTTTTCATTGAGAAAATGACATATTTAGTTCACAAACTTTGGTTAATTTGGTCTCAATAGTTTAAAAGACTGAGTTAGTCCCTAAACATCAACTTTTGGCATTTTTTGTCTTCGTAGTTTCATTAATTTGGCAAATAACATCTCCAAAGTGCCAAAATCGATTCCCGATCTTTAATGTTGCAGAAACCAGTCCCCAAAATTTACACATACTAGCAAATGTAATCCCTTTAGGTTGTTAATCTGACAAAATTAGTCTCCAAATTCTTTTAACACCGTTCGGGTTATCGCTAGGGTCGGATCAAGGTTTTTCTAGGTCGGACCTGAAAAAAAATCACTTTATTTTAATAAAACTTCTTTTTAAAAAATATGTTTTGGTACGAGGTGGTATAACGGCCTATGAAAACATTGCTCCCAAAGTCATGTTTTCATATTGGCCTTCCACGGGAAAAATCGGGCGGCATGGTATTTTGACCAGTACCTCCTGATACCTGGTTTTCGGGTCCGAACCCATGTTTTTCTGGGTCCAACCCAAAAAAAAATTAATTTTTTAAAAAAATATTTTTTAAAAACAAGGCTACACCGAGTTTTCGGGTCGAAACCCAAATTTTTCCAGGTCTGACCCGAAAAACACTTTACACAAAAATTAATTTGGAATATTTAAATTATATTAACTAAAACATTAATTTAAAAAGGTTACAAATACAATGAAAAGCGATCAAGAAAATTTATCCAAATGTGTTCAATAAGATCATATTTTAATTGATGGCATGTTCTTCGGTCACGAGAGTCGATTATAATATGGAGGTAACCGTGAAAACTTGCATCAAATCCTCTATGAATTGGTTCCGAGTCTAAAGAGTCTTCCGGTTGAACATAGTCTCCAAGCGCATTATAATTTTTGGTGCTCATCTTGTTAGAAATGGAGGTCGGGTGATAGTCGAAAGGCTAATGTCGATTGGCGTGGAAGACCGATGGGGAAACCTACATGAAGCGGTGATATTAATCAGCTTGATCAGTCTCCTCCATCGATCAAGGATACCGATCGGACGATTGTGATGAGTCTATTTGATTGCAGTCAGATTAGACATGGATTAAGATTTAAGATTATCGAATGAGAAATATCTTTCCTTAATTGACCCACAAAATATATAGAATAAGATAATGAGATATATCTTATAGGTTACATATATAGAAAAATATACATACATATCTTGTTAGATCATATATAGAAGCATATATAGAGATATATTCTGATTTTATATAGAAGAAGATATGAAAATATATCTTATTAACTATATATATAGAATATATGATCAAAGATATGGAAATAGAATATTGTAAAATATTCGATAGAATATTTTGCAATTAAGGTCTCTGAACAAAAATTAGGCAATATTGGTCTTCATTTTTGAATTTGGTAAATTTAGTTACTAATGTAGTAATGGTCCTCAAAGTTTATAAACATGACAATTTTAGTCCTCATACTTTTCAATGGCTAATTTGATCCCCAAAGTCTACATAATTTGACAAGTGTAGATCCCAGAGCTATGTATTCATATCGTCCGGTACGGCAAAAAATGGACGACATTGTTATTTCGATCGATATCAAGTTTTCAGATCACACCCTGGCTTTTTCGGGTCCGACACGAAAAAAATAAAATAGAATAAAAATGATTTTTTTAAAAAAAATATTTTTTGATATCGGCTAGTATAACGGGCATAGATTTACGATGATCCTAACTGCGTTAGGGTCAAAAATTCGACAAAATTAAGAAATTACGGGACCAAATGCGTCATTATCAACGTTAAGGAACTTTGATTACCAAAATTAAACATAAGAACCAAATTTGCAACACATATACAATAATGAGGATTGATTTTGCCAAAAGTGGAAAGTATGAGTACTGGTTATATCATACAGAAACTATAGGGACCTAATTTGGCATACTTGCAAATGTATGAAAATCAAAGGGTGACGTTTGCCGGTGACCCTCCAACTTTCACGTGGTGTAAAAGACATGCCCTCCAAGTTACGAAATTGCAAATACGACACCTCAAGTTACCAAAAATATGCAAATATGACACCTCAACTTAATAAAAATACGCACATATGACCCTCCAACTTTAATTAAATGCATGTACGACACCTCAAGTAAACAATACCGTTTAATATTGACCATCTACGACATTGTTATTGTTTTACGTCCAGATGCACATTTCTTGAACTTGAAGTATCAATTTTGTATAATTTTTCTTATAAAAAACTTATTTGCATAATTTGTGATTATTGACAACTAATACTGCGAACGAAAAATATTTACAAACTTAACGGAAAATCATATGTTAAATATCAGGAGTAAAAAACAAACGGTTTTGTTAACTTGAGGGGTCATTTCTGCAATTTCATAAGTTGGAGGGCATAACATTTACACATCTCGTAAGTTGGGGGGCTATTTATGCAATTTTCTTGAAAATCAAAATTGCCAAAATTAAGAAACTATAAGAAACACAATTGCAAAAGTTTTGGCAATTTTGGTCATCTTACTTTTGCAATTGTGGCAAATTAGGTTCATATACTTTATATGTGGCAAAATTAATCCTCCTAATTTTCCACATTTGGCGAAACTGGTCTTCAATATTGTATGTGTGTGACAAATTTGCTCCTTAACTTTAATAATGACACATTTGGTCCTCGTGCCGTTAGTAATCCCCAAACTTTGGAATTTGTGACGATTTTGGTCATTCAAATTATGTATGGTTAATTTAGTTCCCAAACTTTGGAATTTGTGGCGCTTTTGGTCACTGAAGTTAAGTGTTGCTAATTTAGTCTTCAAATTTATCAAAACTTTGCAAGTTTGTTCCTTTTATGCAATGTTTCATACCGCTCTCGAAATAAGTATGGGTCCGGAACAGTATTACTCATACTAGATGTATGTCGGTCGATATGTCATTTTAGTTTTTTTTAGGGTCGTGCCTGAAAAAACTCGTATCAAATCCTAAAATCAGGTATCGGATGGTTCCAAAAAGAAACAATAATATTTGATATTTGACATACACCAACTAGTATGAAAACATGGCTTTTATGTGAACATTCGATCCATTCCCGATGAAATCGCGTCCATGTTATGATTATCGACATTTATGGTATTACTATTATTAATAATATTTGATTGTGATTGCGAAATTGTGGAAAAAGAGGTTTATTCTGTTGTCGTGTTTAGGCGAAATCAACAAGATAAAAAACCTGAATCATTTTTTGCTAATATAATTGTTCAATCTAGAATTAGGATAAAGCGAAACACAATTGTCAAAGTTGATACATAAAACCAAGAACTGTTTTTCAAATTTTTCGATACGAGTATGACTCAATTAATGGAGTTTGGCATTGCTAACTTCTCCTTGTACAATAGCGTCTTGGGTGCCCGGTGATCTTGGATTGCACTATAAATGTTTTTGCAAAAGTCGTAATATCCGATACTGTGAACCAACGTTCAATCATCTGCTTACATAATTTGATAAAAAAATTGAGTTCAACGTAGTTAGCACCCAAAACAAGAACTGGGTATGCTTTACTTACGAACATAGGATAACCATGTGGTAAATAAGCATTTGACACATCTTGCAAAAAACAGTAAATGTAATATAGCACGTACACTCCGCACTCTGTGTGTCTATTTTGCTTTGGTACCTGTGAATTATTTTTATGAATTATGATGAATAATGTGTAACACACTTTGAAATCTTACATCGGGCCATCGAATATGGATATTATTGATGATGTTATCGATACCCCTGCCATTTTGCAATTCGTAAATGTCTCTCAAGAACCTGTATATACAAAATTTTGTTGTTTGATTCGAGTAAACTAGTTTATGCGATCTGCTATACCTGTACACTGAGGGTTCGATGGATGATTGTCGTACTTTGTCCAAAGAATCAAGCATCAACATTGTTCTAGCACTTGGCTCTCGAAAACGACAAAACACCAACAACGACCAATGACCCCTGAAAAACGACGAATCAACATTGTTCTTACCCTGTAACGATTGACATCATTACATACTCATTTTCCAATTTCCAATCAATAACATGTCGATCTATAGGACATACACGAATACATACTTCACAAGGAATGCATTTATCAAATTCAAAGTGGATTCGGCCTCGTAAACTCCTTTTCGCACAACACTTCCTATCTTAAAAATCCAGTCCAATGCAATGGATCCCTCCCGTTAATATACGAATCAAACATAATTGTATCAACGAAACTACAAAACCCTTTTTGTCGAACACAATTTAAAATGGAAACAATTGACATGTATAAAGTAAACACATATCATAAAAACATCACAAAAAAGCATGTTTGACACAACCGATGTTCATTTCTTAACTTCTCAATGAACACCCATACATAAAATGTGCTATGAAAGGTAATACGACTTATTGTATTGTCCGTTGCATGGTATCTTCACTAAGAAGACCGTAGATTCTAAGTGACGGAGTTTCATCCATTTGGGTGGGCGTGACTTGATTCAAAAATTGGTGCCCATGGATGTCCACGTTATCATTCGTATAGAATGAAACATTCCCATGCACATTGGATATGTCTACACTCATTCGCATGGTACCCGAAGACAGAGCCTACCACTAGCTTGCTGCTTTGCTTCTTTGTTTTTGAACATGAATCTCCTGCGATTGACACTGACATAGAAGGCAAGAGACAAGTTTATAATGACATACGACACATTTAAACTTTTACAAACCAAAAAAATAACAAAATGTTCGAGATTTGATATCCTTTGTATCCAATCCTTGGGATTCTATACATGGCTTCGAGTGGCAATGTGAGACGTTCTGCAATTCCAAAAAAAGTAGTGTTAATTCGAAACTAACATATGTAGAAAATAATCACTATGATAACAAACATTAGGACTAGTTGTGAGCGTTCTCGTGGTCATAAAAAAATCTTCAATACTTTAGGAAAGAGCTTTGTTTTTTGTTTTGATAACCAATGCACGTTCATCAATCACGCAACAACAAATTGAAATAAAATAATTTGTGTTATCTTGGAAATTTGGGAGGGGTAGTAGCTACTATTCTTGGGACAACCTATTTTGTTATACCCTCTCACACCGCAAGTTTGACAACCCATTTTGCGATGGGAGAAATTTGTTAACAGAGGTTGTTCAAGTTGAAATTTTCGGGGTCTACCTGCTCGACGGCGGCGGAACATGACAAACCGGCCATTGCTCGTGGTCGGGTAATCTAGATACACCGTGTTGATAAGTGATCCGGTAGTGTGCAACACTGTACCAATGATTAATGCAATCGTAGCAAGCGTCTTCACGGTCTAAATTGACAACCGTGGCATGTTTACAGGGGATTCCTGTAACATCAACAGTTAGACAATTACATTGAAAACCAACATTGTTTAAAGATATGCATTTTAGCTGCCATTTCCGAAAAGTACAACTTCGGTTGCATAGATTGACAGAAGAATGTTCCTTCCCGAATTCTCAGGTGGCTCGCGAATCGTCGATTGGTAAAAAATACCAACAATCTCCACCTCTATACATTATTCAATTATGGCATGCATCCGGGGACAAAAACCATCGTCAATTAAGGCGTGGGATGACTGCCATATGTCGTGCATATGCTTGTCTATGAATGTACAAATCCCTTCCAACATCCACACTAAAGGCCACCGACAACAAGAAAGAATGGAGTTGTTTAGGGTTTGTTTAGCAAAATCTTTGATGGAGGTGTTCGATTTGTGAAGGTACTAACTCACAGAGCATAACATTGTGTAACTTCTCATCCGTAACATTTCCATACATACTTTCGTTATCTGTATAATCGATGTCGTGCAATATGTAGTACACATAATTGTCATCATTGTCGATTGACCAATCAATCTCACTTGTATATGATCATTGGTGTTTAAATGCTATATGGATTCACCAACAACATTATGAAAACATATATTGACTTAATATTATTTCCTCCAAAAAATAAACCATAAGTACATAGTAGATCATACATCCTATATTGTTGCTCTACGCATATGAGCTAGAGTTATCTACTGAACTGCTTTCAATTATGCCAAGTTGATCAATGTAAATAAAGTTCAATAGTACAACACATACCATAACATACAACGTCAACAAATCAGTCCATCATCAATATTGAAGGCATAATGAAATTCACCATAAAATCGGAAAACCATCAAACGAAATCAAACAGTAGACAATCATCTCATATCAATTTTATCTCAACATGTCTGAACAATGGCTTAATAAGTGTGGAGATCAGTATTGTTATCGATCTGTCTCGCTTGGATAATGATCAACAATGTGGTCGATTGAAGCACACATGAAAGACGGTTGGTATTGGTACCAATCGGTCAAGGATCGAAGGACACAATATCGGAGGTGACAAATGGACCGGTCTGAAGATATGAGATGAAGGCAATCGGTCGAGGACCGAACTGAGACATGGTGAGACCCATTGGTCTAGGATGTCATCAGTTATAAAAGGATATATTCAAGGAAACAAGATCATATCAAATCGGTATATATGAACGTATATATATGATTTGATTATGGAATATCATGTATGAGATATGATCAAATATTAGAAATATTTGTTATTTACTTTCATTATCTCAACCATCTCGTCTATATAAGAAAACCTTATAGTTCATTGTTAAACACTTCAATCTTCTTTGTATTCTAAATTTCCTCTTTGTGTGTGTTGTATTATCCTCAAGTGATAGTAATTTGGTCGTTCGAAGGTTACGCGGTTTTTACCCATCCCAGGTTTCCACGTTAAATTTCTTATGCCGTTGTTTTCTCTTTTACTTTATTCAAATGTTCTACTTAATCTATTGAAGTTGTTTAATCCCCAACATGGCTCAAATAAGTTTTCTGGCCGAGTTTAAAGATAACAGATACTAAAGATGGGAAATCAGTTAGCATTCGGTTATCCATAACCGATAAGGGTGAAGGGATTTGTCCAGAAGATGGGTTCGATGGGACAAGTCTCCCCAAAAAGGATCCATATTTCTTGGACAAGCTAAAACAACTTCTAAAATTCACTTCTTTGTTCCTTCGGATGTAAACTAATGGTTTCACATACCACTTGTACTTTTTTAAGCTAAATACAACTATATTTCACATTAAACAAGTTGCATCCATCACAAAAGTTGACTATTCCAATTCTAAATAGAAATACATATATCCAGATATATGCGCTACAAGAGATATTTTAACACAAATCCAATTGGAGCAAAAACTACTCTTCATTTCAGCACCATGAAATCAAAAAAAACAATTAAAGGCACCGTAGGCAAAAACAAATTACATGCACTGATTTCATAAATGCACCATACGAAATGCAAAAGCAGCAATTTAGTGGAACCTGGAGAAATGCAGCGAATAGTATGTTACCATAACACACAAAAACGCCAAACACAGGCAAACAACAAACACATTGAGCAAACAGAATACCCAACTTAGAAATCTAAAACAGAGCAATAAACAAACATAAAACAACAGCAAATCGGCGATCTAAAACAAAGCAATTAATGAAATCAAACATGATCAAGGGCTGCGTAGTGGACTCTACCAAGAAGGAGGAAATGATGGAAGAAATCAGGAGGAATATTCTCCTCAGATAGGAGAAAGAAACTCGTGATGATTTCTACAAATGGACTACATTCTAAGTATAAATTGTAGAGGCTTCAAAAACGCAATGAACAGGGAAAGATTGAGAGAGGTAGTGACTAAATGGAGAATAGAAATTCTATGCATTCAGGAAACGATGCTCCAAGAGATAACAATCCAGCAAATACACTCAGTATGGGGAAACAAAAACATAGACTTCCGTTGGATTCCCTCAATAGGCCTCTCAGGGGGACTGCTAACTATATGGAATCCAGATTTCTTTGCTATGGAGAATGAGCAATACTCGAACAGATGCATCGGACTGCGGGGGTTGATTCAAGGGCAAGCGTGGTGGCTTCTCAATGTATACGAAACTTTGGATTCACTGGGGAAAAAACATCAATGCAACTGGATTAGTAGTCTGTTAGAAGGATGGAATGACAGCTTCCTAGGGATAGGAGATTTTAATGTTACAATTGATGCATCAGAAAGACGTGGCTCCATCCAGGATCTAAGAACTCAAGAGGATTTTCACGAATTCTTGGCACATAACCAGATCAAAGACCTACCTTTAGGGGGTTGCTCTTTCACCTGGAAAAACAAGAGTGGCACAAAGCTAAGTAGGATTGATAGAGCAATATTGAAAACCGAAAATGAGAGTCTTTACCATCTAAGAGGTCTTCCGTGGACAATCTCAGATCATCGACCATTACTTTTTGAGCAAATTAAGGAAGGCTTTTGCCCAACACCCTTCAAATTTTTCAATGTTTGGCTTCAAAACAAAGACTTTATAGAATTCGTAAAGGTGACATGGAGTAATATGAATGTAACAGGATCCCCCTTATATTGCCTGAAGGAAAAGATGAAACTCTTAAAAAATTGCATTAAGCCTTGGATCAAATCGCAGGCCACTTCATATGTGGAAAAACAGGAGAGTCTTAAGAGATCTGTGGAAGAGTTAGAGAGGGTTATGGAAGGAAGGGATCTCATGCCAGAGGAATTGCTTCTATATACAACACGATACCAGGAATTGCAATCGATTCTTCAACATAAATATTTAGAGAAAAAACAGCAAAGCAAGACTAAATGGATTAATGACGGAGACGAAAACTCTCGGTATTTTCACAATCTTAATAAGCCAGGCAGATCTAAAGCTCAAATCAAAGGTATTATGGTAGAGGAACAATGGAAAACAGACGCCACTACAATAAAAAATAAAGCTAAGGATTTCTATTCACTATTGTTCAAGGAGACTTGCTTGCACCGTCCTATTCTGAATATGACTGAATTACCAATTATGGATCAACATATGATGGATTTCTTGGAAGCCGAGATAGTGGAAGAAGAGATCAAAGATGCAATCTGGCAAGGTGGAGCAAATAAGTCCCCAGGCCCAGATGGGATAATATATGAATTCCTAAAATTCTTCTGGGATATACTGAAATTGGAAATAATGGCAGCAGTCAAGGATTTTGAGCAGAATCGAGCTTTCCCTCGAGGATGTAACCCAACCTTCGTGACACTAATCCCAAAAAAACCCAACCCACTTAGCTACGAGGATTTCAGACCGATTAGTCTTATTGGGATTATATACAAGATTGTGGCGAAACTTCTTGCAAACAAATTGAAAAGAATCCTTCCAGCATTGATCAGCCCTTCTCATACAACTTTTCTTAGCGGAAGACATATTACAGATGGAGTTCTCATTGCAAATAAAGTAGCTTCCTTTGCAAAAAGATCTCACAAACCCTTGATGATATTTAAGGCGGACTTTCGGAAAGCTTTTGACAGTGTAAATTGGTCCTTCTTATTGGATGCTACGAGACTGATGAGATTCAGCACAAAATGGATTCAATGGATAATGACATGCTTATCTTCCTCTACTATGGCTATATTGGTAAACGGCAGCCCTACCGGGTTCTTTCATCCAACTAAAGGGATTCGACAAGGAGATCCTCTAGCATCGTTTCTCTTCCTTATTATTGCTGAAGTTCTCAGCAAGCTATTGGAGAAAGCAGTCACCATGGGACTTTTTAAAGCCTTCAAATTGGAAGCTAGCACATCTATATCTCACTTGCAGTTTGCCGACGACACTCTACTATTCGGGGAATGGGAGGAACAAAATCTAAACTTCATCAAATATCTATTTTCAGGATTCGGCCTCCTTTCGGGTTTACAAATAAACTTACACAAGTCTTCTTTGATAGGATTGAATGTCCCTACAGGGGAGGTTAACCGCTGGGCTTCAAGAATAGGTTGTCAAGCTTCGGACTTCCCACTCAAATATTTAGGGATACCTCTTGAAACAAATCAGGTTAAAGCGGTTTCTTGGAAGTCTATACACAAAGTAATGGAGACTAGGCTTGGGACATAGAAAACCAAAGTAATGTCTTATGGTGGAAGGTTTACCCTCATTAATGCGATACTCTCAAATCTCCCCCTCTATTATATGACTCTCCTCAAGGCCCTGATATCAGTACTCCGGGAGATGGAATCAAACAGAAGAATCTTTTTCTGGGGTGGAAAGGCAGGGGGAAAAAGAACTCCCCTAGTTAAATGGAGTATGGTCACTACTCCTCTAGAGGTAGGAGGTCTTGGAATAAAGAATCTTCAACTGTTATGGTCTTTGCTGCTAAAGTGGATATGGAGATTCTATACGGAGGAAGATACCCAATGGAATCATATAATAAAAGCAATATACGGATCTAGGGGAGGTTTAGACAACCTCGATACACCAATTCCAGGAACTATTTGGTCGAACATTCTGAAGGTCTATCAAATTTGCAACGAAAAATTTTCAACAGCTTCTTTTTCGGTGAAATGGCGGATTGGGAATGGCAAAAAAATTCAGTTTTGGCATGACATATGGACCGGAACCAGAAAGCTTCAAAAACTCTTTCCTAGAGTTTATACCCTCTCGGAAAATAAAGGTAGTACAGTGAAGGAAATGAGAAACATAATAGGAGGAGAATGGCATTGGACTGAACTGCCTAGGATAAACAGCAGGGGAGCCACGGGTGTTCAAAGAAACAATCTCCTATACCTACTTAGAAGTTATGCCTTAAATTTTGACACAAAAGATGAGCCAACTTGGGGAGCAATGGGTAAAAAATTCCAAAGTAATGATGCATATCTAGCTATGACTATCAATCAGACCTAAATATCACCACCCTAATCAATAGATTGGTGGAAGGAGTGGTGGCCTAAGAAAATCAAAATTTTCAATTGGCTTCTCTTACACGAGAGACTTCCAACTTCTCTCATACTTTATAAAAGAGGAATATCACATGGCCCCGTAACATGTCCGATGTGCAATAAAGGAGAGGAGACCTGCAAACACTTGTTTTGGGAATGCAAGAATTTTCAAGTATTATAGATGCAATTTAAAACATGGTGGTCAGCAAGTCAACGCTCCCAAATGCCTACTACATGGGATGCTCTTCTCCAAACGATCCAAAAGAAGCCATCCAAATCCAAAATCAAGAGCTATGAAGTTTTCAATCATTGCTCTCCTCTGGTGTTTCTGGTTTAGAAGAAATCAACATATTTTCAGTGAAGAGAGCCACCCCTTTTCTCTTTTCGATTTGCAATTGTACACATTCGACATTATTAAACATCGAGATAGAGTTAGTAGGTTACAACTTTATGAATGGATTCAAGCGCCAAATGAGACGATTTTGAATGCATCCACTATGTAATCTAGTGTAACTCCTTTTAGGGGATGGAGTAACTTTCCGTTACCTCCCAAGTAATGAATGCAACTTTTCCGTTAAAAAAAAAAAACAGGAAAAAAGGGCACCATTTTCTCGAAACTAAAATGTATACATTTAATCTTATACAAATTTTATTATTTTTCTCATATTATCCAATGCATATAGTAAGTGTATAACTCCGTTTCAATTGAAACTTTTATCATCAACTGAGTCAATTCCTAATTAATTTGATAAAAATTCAATAACAGTATGATAACAGTTCGATGATTCCATAACAATGAGTTATGATTCCATACAAAACATTCATTGTGGTTTTAAGACCACAAAACAACAAGACTAGTGATATAAGAGATGAAAATGTGAAGATTCTCCAGCGCCAAGGTGAAAGCCGCCCCAAACAAAAACATCAGGACAAAAACCCCTAATATTTTCCCCAAATAAGCACCAGAAATCCAATTCTTTCTCATTTCCATAGCACAATCCTCATCCTGAACCTGAACCAAAATCATAATGACATCACTGCTGCCGTGGTTGTGCTCTAATTTAATAACTTCATTAACACTTGTAAATTGTGTACAAATTTAAGATTCAATAGACCCGAAGAGTGTCCGTGTAACTTAGTCCATAAGAAAAGTTAATATGTTAGATCAAACCAATTTTACTCATGATATCACTCTCTTTATAAACAAGAATTATTCTAGTTCTATAACCGATGTAGGACGATATTTGAACACTCCAACTAGCATTGGTCCAGTTCAAACATTTTTTACTATGCTCGGTAGTGCTCGAATCATAGATCAATCTATTCTGTCGGCTAAACTCGATGCGCTTTTTCTACCAAAGTTTTTTTGTCTAAACCGACACAGAGCAACCCGAAACACACACGGGTGCCCCGATACTATATAGAAATTTAGGATTGAATAGCCGGAAAGTGTCCATTTAGCCCAATTCATAAGAAAAGTAATACATTAAAAAATAGACCAAGCAAATTACTCATGTTATCATACCCCTTAAACTATAATATTTTAGTTTCACAATGGGGCAATATTTCAAGAAATTGTACCTCACAAACTTTTCTCCTCCTTATTCTTCTTGTTCCCTCATTGTACACTTGTTCATCACCTATCGAAGCAAATCAGTAACCAATTTTGTGGAAAAAAGAGTAAAAACATGATGGATGCATTAATCTTTCACCATATGATTCAGTCACAGTTTGCAACTTCCAACCAGAACCGTAATGAACCAACAAAGACCTGTGGCCAAAGCTCACAGGCTCTTCATCACCTTTAATAGCCTCAATGTGGGTTGCAATTAAAGTATTACCAGCATTCAACTTCTTGTTAATCAAATCAACAGCAAAACCCGCTTCAGTTCCAGCAGAAAAACGCCTAATTTTTCCAGAACGCTTGCATAACACCTCCATAAACTATACATTAATGCATCTCAGTTAAAGTAATTAAATTGAAATATCATATCCCTTTCCTTAGGCACGGAAATAGATTCAGAGTACTCATCATTGACGCGATTATTTCCATCAACAAAAAGCCCTATTTTTCGCTACGAATCAGACAAAGTAAGAAGACCAAAGGCAGAAATAAGCACTTAAGGCTTACAGGTGGACACTGATTTGCTTCTCCCGATTCTTCCTCCGCATCCGCCATTAAGGAGCTGATCAAATCAAACTATCAAGTTACTATGGAAAAAGTAAGGGAAAAGGGTTCGTTGACTTCAAATATTGGGCTTTCTCAATGGGCTTGACTTTAATTTTCTGGGCTCCAATGACCTTCGAAATTAATCGGCCCAATATATTAAAATATTCCTCATTATTAACCGCCATAATTTGCGGGAGCAGTCAAATAGTACAGTCACCCTCCTCCAACTAACGGTTATTTTGAAAAAATAACCATCCCAAAAAATGGATTTTAGCAATTTACTCATCTATATCAAAATTCTTTTACAATTTTTACCATGAATAGATTGGCAAAACATTTTTTGTATGCTATTGATATGGGTAATATAGGCCTCCTCCAACCCTATCCCTATTGGCTAGTTCCCTACAAGAGGCGTACGTACAACCAGAGGTGCACAGGGTACTCCCCGTGACCAGTAATGATTAATGAGTGAACTTGACCATCTAAAAACGGTGGCGGTGTAATAAAAATAGTGGTAATAATACTTAATAATTAATCATGTAGCAATATTATACTCATAATATATCGGTAAATAATGAAGCAATTTTTTTGCCTAAATATTAAAAGTTTATAATTCAAAAGTTAATGAAAATTCAAATTATACAAATATTATAAAAAATAAAAATATATTAATAAATCACAACACACACATAGTATTGTAACAATTCTAAATATAAAAGTATCTTAGATGCAATCAGACTATATGGTTTGGCAAAACTAGTAGACCAAAGTTTCTTAGTTATATTTTCAATTTTGACAAATCAAATATCAAAACTTGATTTTGTTAATTTTGAATATCAATATTTCAAAAAAATGCAAAATTAAAGGACTAAAAATGTTCAAACAATTATAAGAGATTAAATTTATAAAAAATATCAAACTTTGAGGATCATTTGTGTTATTTTCTCAATAAAATCGGCCATATTAGTGACTATTTGTATAAATATATCAGGTAACAAATGCAAATAAGTCAACAAAACTTTTAAGGATCCCTCGTGATCCCTCCTCCGCAACATTAAAATTTACTTTATATTTTGTAGGGTATGTATATTAAAGAGGGAGAGAGGATTCATTGCATCTGAAGAAGAATGGGAAGGCCTCCATGCTGTGAGAAAGTTGGGATCAAGAAAGGGCCGTGGACGCCGGAGGAAGACATCGTTCTTGTCTCGTACATTCAAGAACATGGCCCTGGAAACTGGCGTGCTGTCCCGATCAACACCGGTGATCTTCGTCTTCTCCGATCATGATAAATTACTGGATTAGGGTTTGTCTTAAGAACATTTTTTATTGTTCATTGCAGGTTTGTTGAGGTGCAGCAAGAGTTGCAGGCTTAGATGGACTAATTACTTGAGACCCGGGATCAAAAGAGGAAACTTCACTGCTCATGAAGAAGGAATGATCATCCACCTCCAAGCTTTGTTGGGAAACAAGTGAGGCTTTTAATTCTATTGTTTTTTTTCTCTTTGTGGGTTCTGTGAATGATGATATTCTGATGAATTTTTGTATGTTTATCTGTCAGATGGGCAGCAATTGCTACGTACTTGCCGCAGAGAACAGACAACGACATTAAGAATTACTGGAACACACACCTGAAAAAGAAGCTAAAAAAGCTTCAGTCAGACCAAAAAATGGCCGACGACGGTGCAGCTGATTGTAACATATACCAGTTCATGACCAAATCATACGGGGATAGCGATAAGGAAACTGATGAAAATAAACAGAATTCCACAGTTTACGCTTCCAGTTCTGAGAACATATCAAGACTACTTGAGGGTTGGATGAGATCTTCCTCTCCATGTCAAGCTAATCCATGCCCCGGCAACGATGACCAGAGCAAGCTGTACCGTGAATCTAGTCATTTTTCTGAGAAAAAAGACATTATTGGGAACGATGTATTGGATTGTATTCCTGGGAGTGATTCAACCCAAAAGGAATCGGAGGCTAGCGGTAGATCTGAACTTGAAAACAAGACAAGAATGGAATGGGAGAATCATCCGCCATTGTCTTTTCTTGAAAAGTGGTTGCTGGATGAAATTTCTGGGCATGGCGAAGGTTCCATGGAACTCCCATCATCAATATTCTGATTGAATTTTCACAACTCCTTTGAGTTTCTGATTTACTGTCAAAGTACTGTATTTCATGTCACATGTTAACTATAATATTATAATGTATACATGTTGATTCTTGACAATGATTAGTCTGAATTTCTTCTAAGGGAAAAACTTTTGAAATAAAAGTACCACATCTCAAATGTGGATTGGCTTATAAAAAGTTTTATGGATTATAATAATTGACTTATTTAAATCATTTATTATTGTTATCTCATTCTCTTATATGTTATAACCGTTGACACTTCTCACATAAATTGATTCGATTCTAAGAATTTAACATGATATCGAAGTGGGTTCAAAAAATCCCGAAGGATCTTATTGGGGGTTAGTCGGGCGTCTAGTATCATTGCATACTAACTTACCCAAATCTTTTAAATGTGTGACTTTCTCATTTTAATCTCGTTCTTTCACGTTATTCTATCTTAATTTCTGTCAAATTCTATAATCTCAACAAAAACCAGAACAAACCCAAGAAAATGATTTTTGTTAAACATATATAAACAAATAAAAAACATTTATGGTCGGGATGGGGGCATTGAAGGCAAGATGGGGACTTGAAATGAGAACTAAATGACCGGAAAGCAAAACCATTAAATCCACGGCCATATATTAATCAATAATGATTTTATATTTACATTTAACCACGATTTTAAAAGTTATAACAATTAATAATGACAAATACACATAAAATGTCATAGAATGATTTAACTATTTTCAATAGTATAGATAGATAAACACGACTTTTAATTAGATTAATGGGACAGTCCATACAAGTCCCAGTTTGAGTGTGCGAATCCAAATAAAAATATTACAAATTCTTGGGTGTAACCGTTTTTGCTACAATTTAATTCGAATAATTGAGAAAATGGAGCGGTTAGTGATCATCAATTTTTCCAATATAATTATTTGTGATATTATATTTCTTTTAAATTCGAATATTTATATTTTCATATTAGAATACGAGTAAGTGGGCGAGCATGAGATTTTTATTGAAATTCAAAAGGGAAAAAGTTTGCTTCTTTACTTGTGAGATTTTATAGTGACGATGAACGAGAGAAGAAGAAGAAGAAAGGTATCGCTTTGGACAACACACATTCACGTAAGACTTGCCTTTCCTTTTCCATTTCGCCTCTCTGTTTTTTCCCTAAGAAACATGTGACTTTTTGCCCTTTCTCCCACAGGACAAACATATGATCTGATCTTGGCTCCACTTATTATTACTCTAACTTTGGACTTTGTACATTGGGATGACCATTATTATTGGTCTGCTGAGAATAACCTGTTAAAAATGCATATAAATTCTATTAGGATTAGGAAACAAGAATTGTGAAAAACAAACCAATAAGACACAAGAATTTTAACGCGAAAAAAACCAAGACGAGTAAAAAACAACGTGAACAACGACAAAGAAAAAATCCAATATTTTAAGAAGTTCTCTATTAAGAAATCTAAAAGATGAGATTCAGAAAACAACTTATGAATTCAAAAAACAAATGTTTCATAAAGTTCTAAAGAATGTATAAAAAAACAACTTATGAATTAAATGACATATATTTGTAGTGGGAAGTTTGTGTCATGAATAAGAAATTTATAAAATATTTCCTAATATTTGCATGATTATTTTACGAGAAAATACTATACAACATTCTCTAAAAAAATCTTTAATTGATTTTCCATATTCATGGGAAAATCTCAACTCCTTAACCTTCTTGACCAAGCACTTGATACCCATCACTAGACATATGTCTGATAACAAGTTTCTCGGCATGCAACGATCAATCCTCGGGACATAACAAGCCGATTGTCACTCAATCTCCAAAATCATTAGTGTATGTTTCATAAGGATCGGTGACCAATAAAGACCAGGCTCATCAATGTCGATAATCTACATCGATCTCCACACAACTGAACCAACCAAAACACATACTTGATTTTAAAAATCGATCAAATCGGTGGATCGAAAAATATATAATATTGGTTGGATTAGATAGTGGAATCAATTTGATAAAAAGACAATTCTAAAAAAACAAAGAATTTATTCCCAAAATAATTAGTATAAAAATATTGCATAATCAATGTATTTTTATAGAAGAACAAGAATATCACTCGAGTCAAATAAAAATTAAGAAACGGGTTCAGAACTGGAAGTTTTAACCGAATTTTTTTCCTAAAATCAGATTGGACCGACATTTGCGCAAACGGCTTTTCATTACGAATTGATTTGATAGCTGCACTTATTCCCCATTTGATTTGATATCAAATGGGACTTATGAATCTGTTTGGCATTATGAAATAGCATTTTCGATCATATTCAGACACTCCAATTTTCCACATGCACCTATTGAATCGAGTAGAACTCTTTGATTTGCTTTGATGCTTGGCACATGAAACAAAGTGACAATGTTGACTTCACCATTAATTTGATTTCTTTGTCGGATAAGTGACTTATGTTCTCTCACCATAATATTATTTAGTCAATGTACTTGTGAATATTCGTGCAAACGATGCTGGACCCGAATGGTGCATGTTTTTGTGGAATCGACCATTGACACTTGTATTTAATTAAATTAAATTCTCTAGTATAATAAGTTGCGAAAATAGTAATAGACGTAGACTTCGAGTTATGCAACACTCAACGAATTTTAATAATTATGTATCTATTTTATCTTTATTTAATATTATTTTATTTAAAAATTTAGCTGAGTCCAAATACAATATCTAACAAAGTGTCGCATAGGTTCCAACGAATAAATGTCAAACTTTGCACGCTTTGAAGATTATATGTTTAGAAGCTATGTATCGAGTCAAGCGAGTATGGGTGAGAATTTCACATCTTTTAGATTTCTTAAGTGGTAAATTTAGCACTAGTATCCTACAAGTGGTAAATTTCATTATTTATTAATATATTAATAAAAAATATAAAGCATAAGGAGATAATTGCAAATTTTTAAAATATTATAAAAGTAAATATAATTTTTATATGGATATGAACCGATTAACCAGAATAGTGTTGGTATGAGTTCGAGAAATTATCCAATTATATTTAATCATAAATATATTGAAAATATAGATTTTCAATTTGAAAAAATAGTGCACTTAGTCCCCAAACTTTGATGACTTTGATAAATTTGATCTCTAAAGTTTTTTTTTTTGCATTTATAGTCCCCAAACTTTCATTTTGTTCCATTATTCATCCCGAAAGTTTATATAATTTGGAAAATTTAATCCCCAAAGTGGCAAAATATGTTCTTAAAAATTGATTATCACAAAACTAGTCCCCATAATTTACATGCAGTGGCAGTGTAGGTCCCCAAAGTTTATTAATTTAACAAATTTAGTCCTCTAATTTAAACAATGTTATTTGACGCATTTGCTATCGTTTGACATTTAATTTGGCTTCCGTTCGACTTATTTTAGGTTGAATGATGATGATTTTATAGGTAGAAAGTAATCTGTAGAATTAGTTAACCGAACGAACTGAGTTATGACCGACAAATAGACTTCATTTTCATGATTTTTAATAAAGAAAATATTAACTTAAACTGATTAATTGAACTAGTTATGACCGAAAAATCGAATGTTTTCTTATTTATATGGATCCGAAAAATGATTTATATTTTACAGTATCATATCCGGAAATCGCAATCCGACCATATAACCCGATATCGGGATGTAACAGATAAATTCGGGTGCCTCCCGATTTCCCACGGATCAATATGAAATCATTAATTATGTTTGATTATTGTTTAAGGTTTAGAATCATAATTATTGTAAATTCAAACTTTGAGGACTAATAAAGCAATTAGGGACTAAATTTGCCAAAATTAGTATATTACGGGGACCAAATGCGTCATTATTATAGTTGTGAGACTTCAATTGCCAAAATTGAAAACATTGGGGATCAAATTTGACATACACATCAAACATTGAGGGTCGGTTTTGCCAAAATATTGAAAGTATGTGGACTTGTTTTGCCAACTTAAAACTATGAGGATCATAATTACTACAATTTGAAAACTTTGGGAATCAAATTTGTCAAAACTAGGAAACTGTGATGACTAAATATGTGCGTCGCCCTTTTCATTTATTTAGTGGCCCGTTAACTCAAACAACATTATAATAGTTCAAATTTTAATCCGAACATGAAATAGACCCGATGTGCATGAATATAGGTCTCATGAATTTAAATAAATATATTTTATTTGATATATATTTATTATAATGATATAATCGTTTTTAATTTTTCAAACTCGTTTAATTTATCCCTACAAGATATATTTTGTTATTATATACTTTGATTTTACTTCTGTGATAATTGTATTTCAAAATTAGCAATTTAATGTTTAATAAACACATCATCCTTATATATCATTTTATTAGTATGTGTTTTATTTATTATTTCTTAAAAGGTAATAAAGATGTACAATTTTACTTTATAAAAATAATTATTATTATAAATATATTAATCGATGTAATCGGATTAATTAATTTACATTTATTATTATTACATTACATTACATCAACTACACTTTTGGTTGGGGCCCGGCAGACAAAATAAATAAAAACAATTAATTTAATAACATATAAAAAGGATGTTGATTGGACAAGAGTAGTCTGGACAATATTTCAATTCGAAGAAAGCTACGTTTCTATTTCTTCCAAAACTCGTCATTTATTTTCATATATAATGCCATCTTTTAACCTGGAGGGAATATATTAGCCGGTAGGGGCTCTCTTTTTTTCCTTTCAAAGCAAGCAGCCAATTAATGATGATGGTGACAAACAAACATGCCCCTGTATACACATTAAAAAATTATATGTTCACTGCTTTTTCAAATATGGAACTCAATATTGTGCTATGATATCATGTTAAAATTCGGGATTAAATGCATTTAGTACACCACAATCAACAAGAGAAATGAACACACATTGTAAAATGCTTGTTAAATCTCATTATCTGCAGTAACAGTATGTTTGAAATTCAGGATCAATGTGTCGTAAAAACCTCTACAATAAAATAGAAAATAGTGTGAAAACTCTAGTCAAAACTCCTAACCCCACCATTGTCTTCAAATATCATATTGAAATATATCGTACTCAGATACCATCTTCAATCTATGGTATCAATTATATTAGATGGGAGTGTGTATAAAATAATTTACAAGACAAATTAAATATATTGTAAAAATACATTAAACGAAATACTTATTTACAGGGCATCTTAATTATTTAACAAATTTAACATCACGTCAGTCTTTCTCTTCTTTTGAACTTAGAGTAAAATGGTAAAACTCATTAATTAGCAATAAGAAAAAAATAGTTATGATAAGATGAATTGTATGTGTAAATGTAGACAAGAATAGGAGGATCATTAATACATATAGATCATAGGATAATGAAAACCGCATTGGGTCAAAGTGCATTAATTAAATATCAACCAACCCCTTTTGACCTATGGTCCCAACATTGAATTAATTATTGCATTATCATGTGTAATTATTTCCGTTGAATAATAATAATATTCGTTTATTTTTAATAATAAATTATATTCATAAACACAAGATCTGGAAAATGCTAATTTTTTTGCTGCAGCTATATGGGCTTCGTTACAGCTGTCGCGTGGAAAAAGCCCAACTTCAGATTGATGGCTTTTTCTTTGGGCTATCACCACATAAGTACATCGGCCTCTTATAACTTTCTCTGAATCGGTAGCTTTCACTAGAAAAGCTCAATGAACTAGTTGGTGAGTACCAACTATTGGCCCAGATCCAGCTAGTTGGTGAGTACCAGCTAATTAATTTCACTTCGAGTTGTTTTAAAGATAATCGTTACTAAATATTAATTTAAAAAAAATATTTCGTTTTCCAGGTCAATACGAAAAAACATAGTTTCCGATCCAGAAACCCAGTATTAGGCGGTATCGATGTAAATACCAGTGTTACTCGATTTTTGTCGTACAGACCAGTATCAAAACATTGCTCGTGAGTCGTGTATTTTTTAATCACTTGTTTCATTACTATAGAAATATGATTTAATAATTACTATATTTATATAATAATAAAAATATAATAAATACAATGTAATGATAAATATGAAATGCAATTGATGAGGTTTTCGGAATCTGGTACCCCGAACCTGGTTAGGCCCAAGCTTAGCCAGGCCAGCCCAAGTGACAAAAGCTGAACTTGGAGGCCCAGATCCAACGTGAATGGACGGCCCAGCGAGAACAATCGAGCCCGAAGGCTCGTTCTTACTGACCGGGACCGATCAATAGAGGCATGCGTTCTCCTCCTCATCGGGACCGATCGGTCTAGGACGCACAGACTATGCTTCGGGCCATCCGTATTTCTCAACATGTGACAATAGCCTCTGATAATTCTGTCAGAGACGTGTCTGACAAAGTCGTACGAGCCTCCTTTGGTATGAAGAGTGCCGGTTAGTAGCGCCGAAAGACCTGGCACCGCGGAGCCGCATAGAGCTATGCCCGACGGGTGTCCCGCCCGACACGAGCCAACCTAGCCGCATGAGACAAGTACAAAACGACACCCTACTATTCACACAGCAGGAAATACGTTTAAAAGGGACACTTGGGAAACGGAAAAAACTCTCTTCTTCGGCTCTCTTGGTTTTCCTTAAGTTTTCCCTTCCCTTGTTATCTCTAAAACGAACATGACATTTGTAATGAACAGTTTGATTATTGGATCGACTAAGAGCATTTCTAGCTCTTAGTCAAGTGGTTTTTTTCCGTTCTTTTAAGGGTTTTTCCACTCTAAAATTACATTATCCTTTTCTATTTGATTCTTAATCGTTTTCCCCCTACAAAACAAATTAAAACCGAGTTCGTCTTGCAACGAATCGGATGACTGTTGACACCCCCGGTTTTCAGATCACAATTATGTCAATGTGTGAAAAGTTTATAAGATAGAAATAGTAAATTAGTTACATGTAAGAGAAATATGATATGTAGAGAGATATATAATGATGCATTGATATGATTACAATTAGTCTTAGTTTTATGTAACAACAAAAAAACTAAGATTCATCTTAAATGATAGTCAACAAAAGTTAGTAAATAAGATGCACATTGACAATAGAAATAAGGTCCCACATATGACAATAGAAAAAGACACGTTTGCCTACGATCCTCGAACATATAGGTTGTATAAATGATATGCCCTCGGTTGTGAAATTACAAATACAAAAATATGTATTTGTAGTTCTTTAACTTCAATGAGATGCACGTAAGATATCTCAAGTTACCAATATCATTTATTATTGACCATCTAACAACACCGTTTATATTTTATATTCTTATGCATAATTCTTAAATTTCAATGATCAATTTTGTATAATTTTTCAAATTATGAGGGTTTTATTAATGAACTTTGTGAATTTTGAGGACAAATCATATACTTCATAGAAAATGCTTAACTTAGGAAAACCAAGAACAGCAGTGTTAGGGATAAAAAACAGAATGAATAATATTAGATTTCATTCTTCTAATTTCGTAAGTTTGGGTTATAAACTTTACACCAATGTTTTTCAAATCGGTGTACCGGCCGGTAATTTTTACAATTTTTTTTTATTATTCCGGGTCAACCAGGAAAAATCCAGGTTTCGGCCCGAAACCCCAGACGATATCGGACGGTACCAATCGAAATACTGATGCCACCCGATTTTGAACGTACCGACAGATATAAAAATATAGCTTTACACTTACTCTTAAGTTGATGCCAATTTTCCCAATACAAAATATCAAAATGTCACATAGACACTCAAACTAGTAGCAAACACATCTTGAGTTTCTTGCCTCTAAGCACGTAGTGCAAACACGAACAGAAGATGAGATATCAATGATTTGAAGGGCTTCTTAACTAAGAAGACATGAAAATCAATTTAAACAATAGAGTATGATAGAAATTGATGAGTTAGTTTCTTCCACTCCAACGAGTTCCAACACTTCAGATCTATCAAGATTTTGGATTGTTCCCTCAAATTTTCCATTCCAAACCGCAAAACCAAAACATTATAAGCTTTTGCAAACTAAGTAAAAACGTTATCGTATAACAAAAGCAGTAACAAAACCTCAGCTAACGCAGTCGTAAGCCCAACATGATTCAAATCCCAGAAAGAAAATAATGTTGGAAATGGAGATTCATTAAGAACAAACTAAATCCCGGTTTCCCTTCCCCTTCAGACAGTTTTCGAGAATTTAGACATTACATATAATTTGGGAACTTGTCATTGAGCCAGTTGATGTCTGAATAAAAAAGAAATCATAGAATACTAGTGCAAAGAGGATCGATCATCTTATCTCCAGAGCACAAATTCTCAGAACTGGAACTGCATCTCAGGTGTGTAACCAAGGGCATCAAGATGGCCGGCCATGGCCTTGTTCATCGGAGGAGGGCCGCATCGCAGAATCTACAAGAGTTCCAGGATGAGACATAATATAACATCTTTTCTCAACTTTAATAACAAAATGTTGGAATTATAGAATCTAGCAAAAATTACGATGGGAGCGTGAACGGAGAGGAAGTCACATATTTTTAAAAACTTGATCAAACCATTATGTGATGATATTTTACTCCTTTATAAAACTAATCAATCCTACTTCTTTAACCAATCTGGGACAAATTCAACACTCCCCTCAAATCCAACCATAAGATTTGGATTTGTGAATTGTAATGAACCAAACCGGCTCTGAAACCATGCTAAAATAATGAAATTATACCACATTGGAAATTGAATGTGATGTGGATTGGTTTATAAAACGGAATGTGGATCATAGTAAATGACTTATTCAAATATTTCACAGTGTGGTCTCATCCGAGCACATTCCCAACATAAATTGACCCGACCCTAGAAATTTAACACAAAAACCTGAATATCAGATGCTGGCGAGGGGCAGTGAGCTTGAATCATTTCCTTGGAGACGAAACCGACACCACCATCCCATATTTCAGGAGGCTTAAGGAGACAAAGAAGTCAGGCTACTTTCAATAGTAAATGCAGATATGGAAGAGCTTGCCTGATTAAGTACATAGTAAACTTCGAACCGATCAGGGTAGTCTTTTGCAAGGCTATCCAATTCATCCTGCAATTATTATCCACAATATCTATAAGTGATGAATAAGCTCAACATTCCAATAGTGTGAATGACCTTCAAAAGAATGTCATCAAGAGTGACGTTCGCGTAGATCAGATACACTTTAGTTCTATCAACCGGGTTTTCAAGAATCGCTCTAGTGACCTGAAAGACATCGACAAGTAAACGAAAAATACCCTTTTCTTCAGCTATACATAGAAGTAAGATGAGGTGTGATTTTGAAACCTGGAACATGGGAGTGATCCCTGATCCTCCAGCAAGCATTCCAAATGCTTTCACCTGTCCTGGCTGATACCTAAAACGGCCCTGTTCAACATAATAAAAAATCAAGTTATGTTGGATGGAATAAAATGACTTTGGTATTGCAACAAACAAAGCAAGTTGGACTACTTTATCTAAAGAGAAAATTACGATGGTGGTCCCGGATATATAAAAAAGAGTAAAGGCGATGCCCAAAGTTTGTAAATTATATGCAAAGTCCTTGAAATTTCAAAACCGTTCTAGAACGATCCTCGAATGAATAGTAACGGTTTTTATTTTTTTTCGTTTGAGTGATTTTGACAATTTGTGTTATTTTTAAACTTTCTGTATGGAGACATAGGCATTACACCTTTTCAAGATTAAAGGATTACATACAAACTATGAATACATTTAAAATATTAACGATGTTAGGGTCAAATATAAATGGTTTTGAAACTTCGGGAACCAACCACAAAATTCTTAAACTTTGACGCCATGTTGTTTACAACTTAAAACTTTGAGGGATTTGCATGTCAATTACAAACTTTGGGGGCTACTAAAAAACACCACTCTATTTAGATTGGAGTCACATAATAAACACTCAGTTACTAAAATGGTGTAGGAAGCATGCGAAATAACATACCTTTGGTCCTTTGACAGCAAGATAATCACCTTCACGCATTTCTCTAAAATGATGAGACATTCTACCTTGTGGATACATCTGCCATTGGTAAAATACTGAGATTTTTTTCTCTTTTCTGAAAAAACACCATTGAATGACAAAAGATTACCTTTATAACCAGCTCAATATATCCAACATCTGAATCCAATGTAGTGGGAGTGTATGGTTTGATAACCTCTTCACCTTGACTATCTTTGCCCCTGCAACAAAATATTAGTTTCAGTAAGAAGAGTATCCACTGGCCAATCATGATTTGTATTGTTCGAAAATTACCTGCAGCTAATGTGCTGTCCTATTGGGAGGCCTAAAACTGAAGTGGGTGTAGGAAGAGCAAATCTGAACTTGGCAACATTGTGACTGATTTGTGTTTTTTTTACTAGTTTAAACTCTTTAAAAGTCTCTGGATCCAAGCAAACTACCGTTTACAGAAAGAGATTGGTTACTAATAAAGCTCAATAAAAGTGCTCAGAGATGTGTAATCAATTCAAACAGGCAAAGAAAAAAACCCAAATCAGAAGCATCATTTGACCGAAGAAAAACAGATAACACTCGAACTGAGAATCTAATCTTCACCTTTTGATTTCTTTGTGGAGACGAAGAAGTAGACTGCAGCAAAAGTAATAATAGCAACACCCACGGCAACGACAAACTGGCCCTCGGGAGTTGCCAGGAAATCCATATCTCTCAAAAGCTTAAGTACCCACAAAACAATTACACCAAAGTCAGCAGAAAAAACCAATAAGGGGACTAGATACAATTCTCCTTTTAGATGCTAAGAATCAAATATTCCGAGATACCGAGACAAGAAATGAATCTTACCGAATGAGTGAGAGTATAGCTGAAGAGAATCCCTTGCTGCAGATGAAATTAGGTGGTGAAAAAGAAACTCGACCAACATTTAAACATCAGAAATTATATGGGTACGGAAAATTCATCACCTAACAACGACGTCGCCTTCGTTGTTAGCCCCGCCCCCGGTTTTCTGTTGCTTCGATTCTGTAAGCCACGAGCCACTTATGAGGAACCCGTGTGCCATGCTCCCATTAATATATGTAATGCGGACCATAGAATTTAATTTACCATATTATTTAATTTGTAGAGATGTCTCACTGTAAAACGTGTAGATATAGACGATCAATGCTTCCATTGATGCGATAACAATTATTTGTTAGAATTATACTCGAATGAGCTATTCTTACCCACCAAATTCAAGTATATTATCATAGGAAGCAGAAGATTTAAACTTCGAATTAGAAGAATATAATCTTACCATAGAACGTGTTCGTGAAGAATCATCATTTGATCATAACGCTGCGGTGGTGACTGCCCATGAAGGTGGTTATCCTTGTTCATAGAAGACAATATTAACTCAAAAGCGACCAAGAACATAGTGCACTAGTAATAGCGATAGAATCACCTCTTCTGTCAAATGTTTGACTGAAATTTACAAGTTTGATCCAATGTTTTAATATATGTCCGGCGTACCGTTTCGATCGAGACCAGTATGACCAGCACGAAAATTTTTGTATTTAAAAAAAATTTTAAGTATTTTTTTAGTTTTCTGGGCCATCCCAGAAAAACCCGGGTTTCTATTTGGAAACTCGGTACCAGGTGGTATATGTCAAAATACCGATGCCTCCCGATTTTAGTTTGGTAGTGCACTATGAAAACATTGGTTTCATCAACAAGAGGTATTAGGTATGAAGGAATATAGCATCAAACGAAGTATGAAGTTCAACATTTCATTCCCGGTTTATTAGTTGGTGATCCGTTATAGTGTTAGACATTGAAGTTATTACAAAAGATTCTTATTGTGAAATATTCAAATTGATTCCCGATTATGTCGATCGTTTAGCTTGGCTTGAGTCACACCTCATTGAAAATTTTTCGAGGAACTCATCTCGTTACTCCAATGTCACATCACCGAAGAAATAAAAGGGTATGTACTTAATACTGCTATGAGGTCTCTGTACTTTTGAAAACAATTGTTGATATTAGATTTGTGTATTTTTGTTATGCGATGTTTATGGTAGAATTTATGTTGAAAACAATTGTGTTTCTTTATACTTTTGAAAAAAAATTGTTAGATGTTTGATGTTTTATTTTTCAATACCTTGTTACATGTTTTGGTGAGTAATTATATCATTTAGGTATTTTGCATGCAGATCCGTGAAGTAAACACAATTTTTTCGAGATTCTTGAAATAAAAACACAATTAAACACAATTTTTTTGAGATCCGTGAAACAAACACAAAACTTTGCTATAAAAATATAATTATCACTTCTTATGGGTTGTCTTCAAACATTCTTGCCTACAATGAGTTCATTTTCATCTCCTTCCAATCATAGTGCATCTATTGATGAAGAAGAACGACTTTTATGCATTCACAAAAATTTACTACATATTAAGAAGGTTATTGCACGAGTTGATGCGTATTATAATCGATTTATGGTGAAACAACCAATATATGACCGACCAGCACGTGGGTGGCAATGCTTTTGTCGATATTGAACGAACATGATTTGAGGGCATACATATCTCTAAGAATGTGCACATCCATTTTTCTACACTGTGTGACATATTTGTGAATGAATTTGGTTTGGACTTTGATAGAATAAAATACATAAATGTCGAAGATGAGGTTGTTATGTTTGTTATGATAATTGGAGAAACACGAGGCAACAAAGATATACAAGAGTTTTTCTAACGAGGAGCATATACAAATCACACATCTTTTTACAGTATCCTTGAGACATATCTTAGGATAACAATAAAATGGGTTGCATCGAACGAATATTACTATGAGGTAAATCTTTATATACATTTAAATTCCAAGTGTTATTCATATTTCAAATATGTCATAGAAGCTATTGATGGAATCTACATTGTGGCTTCAATACCAAAGCGTGATCAAGTTCGTTTCATAGGAATAAAAGACAAACCAATACAAAATGTTCTTGTTGTTTGTTACTAAACATGTGGTTTGTTTTTATAATGGCTAGATCTGAAGGGATAACACATGACAATATGATGTTTTATCGATGTCTTAAAGATGATGCATATGAATTTCCTAAACCACATGAAGCTTGAAGGTTTGTGATTAATACAAAACTTTGTATTGATATAGAAATTTGTTCATTTTATGCATTTTGTTTGTTTTATAGGAAAATATTATTTAATTAATGTTGGTTTGTCAACATTATGGGTAATTTAGCTCCTTATCAGGAAGAGTATCGATTTTCATTGTGCTTCATGCTATAATAGTCCAAATGAATTATTTAATCACAATCATTCATCTCTTCGGACGGTTATTGAAAGATCATTCTGTGTCTGGAATAAACATTTTCATATTCTAAATGATATGTCATATAACCTCAAATTCAAACATCATGTATCTTTAATTCATGCAACCATGACCATACATAATTTCATTCTTCATGTAGATGCTAGCTTGGATAAATCCGATAAAAATAAGAAAGATATGAATGACCTAACTAGTGAAGAATCTGAAGAATTAGAATATTATCATTCTTATTCTTATGTTACTATGGAGATGAAAAGAGATAACATTTATGGAGAGTTCGTCGTGGTGGTGTCGAAGAATCTATACGACATAGATGATAAGTTTATTAAGTATCATTTATTGCATGTATTTATATTGTATTATTAATATTTCAAATTTTTCAAATAATCTTATTTATAAGTATAAGGGTAATAAAATCATTTCTTACTTAAAATATATTACGTATCTAACTCTATGCAGAACATAATTTTCATTCTACAATTCAATTAATCAATTAAAATTCATTCTTGATCTATAATTATATTATAAAACAAATTCTACAAGTGCATTCAAATTCACAAAATGTATTGAGAAGAGGCGAAGACAATTTCACTTGAATCTCCAGACGAGTCCTATGTTAAACAAAAATAGGACATTGCCTTTGAAACATAACATGAATTGCAAATGAATTCATTTTACCAAACAAAACTCAGCACAACATTTCATAACATACAAATACAGAGAGAGCACACAGGCATGCATAAATATTAACACAAGTTACAGCAAATGTGTGCTCAGCTGCGACTAGTTCGTATATTCGCTAGCCTTAAGCATATGCATTACACATACAACAACAAATGTACAAAATGGACTTACCTTCTTCATCAATCATGCTTCATTCCCAAGCAAATAATCATATAAATGCAACACATGCTTTATTACTCTCCTCATCTCATGATCAATCTCACAACCCCGAAACACGAACTCTAAGGAAGGTTCGAAGAGTCATATATTTCGTCGAGATGAGCCGTGGGGGCATACACGGCATTGTGTAAACAGCTCTTCCTTCGGCCATACAATATGTACACCAACACTCCTATTGCTAACCAAACCGATACTCGCGTCCAAGTCGCTCCACTGCATACAATTAGTTATATTCAACTTCATTTGCAGAACATATTGTAAGAACACTTACCCAAGGTTGATTAATAGGTAGACATTGATTAAAATGCAGGTTATGGGGAGAACTGGAACAAATGGGCAAATAAAACCTGAAAATAAGCTTTAAACGTAAGGTGGAATGCTGATGAAAAGCTGACAAGTTTCACATACCACCAGAATGACCAAAACTGTGCCTTGCATCATCTTGCTCGATCCATGTGAGCGATATAAGACCACTCGAAAGGAGAAGTCCACCAATTCCACAAAGAGTGTACCTCAAAGGGCTGATAATCAACGGAGTATTCAGTTAGTAGGACTTCAGACAACTCTATATTAAGACAATAATAAAATACCTATAGAGCATCACACTTGAAGCAGCACCAGTGAGTATAAAAACACCAACACATGTTACTGTAATTGCCCAGCCAGCAATCTTTCTTCTTTTTCCTTCATTTATGACAACTTCAACACGTACAAGATGAGAAACATCAAGCTTTATCCTTGCGAAAAAATTTAATTATTGTCGATAAACTTACAGTTTAGCTTTCCGGCTACTTTTTCCAGTAAAGGAAAATCAATTGATGTCTCTGTGGCTACAAGATCAGGATCATTCTTATCAGAGGCACCAGCATTATACCCGGGATTTTTTCCGATTCCGTGGCGCTTTGAAACTGAATCTATTGCTTCTTGGAAAGACGGAGGAAGTGGGGCTTCATCTGGTGGGACGTATCTCAGAATAAGGACTGAAATCGCCACCATAGTGAATGCAAGAAGTGTGCCAACACTCACCTGTATGACAAATTAGGACATCAAAACATTTGAAAGGTAAGTGTGTATTAGTGATAAGTTCTGAAAGCTAGAAACTAAGATACCATTCCAGACAACTGTTCCACGTCCATGAAAAAAGCTAAGAACGCGGCAAGGAAACCAGTAACGATAGTGCTCTTTACAGGAACTTGAGTTTTTTTGTCTACTTCTGAGAAGAACGATGGAAGCAATCCATCCCTGGCCATAGCCATTAATATTCTTGGCTGTAGCCCATAAAAATGAGTGAAAGAGATGTCAGCATTTTAAATCTAAATCATCGCAGGGAAAAACACAACCTATTTAAGAACTGACAAGGAGAGTACACGAAGTGAACATATTTAAAGCTAGAGTTGTGAATGTAGGAAGCAAAGATTACCTGAGGGAGGATAGATCCCATCAATGTTGAAAATAGAGCAAAGCAAGCTCCAACAGTTATTAAATACCTGGAATGAAGAAGACACGAATGTAAAAAAATAAGCTTAGCAAAAAGAGAAACTGGAAGGATAATTAGCTTACGCTGCCCATTTAATTCCATGACTCTGAAAAGCTGAAGAAATGGGCGTGTCGGGATCCATTGCGTAATAGGGTACTAGGCCAACAACTATGGCAGAAACCAACATGTATAGAGTGCAACATATGGACAATGCAAAACCTATTCCCATAGGAAGGTCCCTTTGAGGGTTTTTCACCTGCACATGATCATAACCTAAACCTCCCATGTTTTTCATTTTTGAAAATAAGAAGCTTCTCCACTATGTGAACGCATACCTCTTCTGCTGTACTGGCTACTGAGTCGAATCCAATGTAAGCAAAGAATACAGTAGAAGCGCCAGTAAGCATTCCCTCAGTCCCAAATGGAAAATATCTGTAAGAAGACACGATCATAATAACATGATTACGAGTAGGATATAATGCTTAGGGTAGTAAAAAGGCAGTGCTCGATATCAGAAGCTATGATACACAAAATATTGACATTAATGCATACCCTGATGGAAGTTCATATCCAGGCCATCCATTCTTGAATCCCAAATAACCACCAGCTATGATGACAAATATCATGATGCAAATATTTGCAAATGTCACGAATCCTTGCACAAGGGTACTCTACAGAAGATTATCACATATCAAATTTAGTTAGGCCGAAGCCCAAACGCTCCTTATGTGGTCAAAATAGTAGTTAAGCAATTCTACCTCCTTTATTCCGAAACATAAAAGTCCAGTGACAAGGAAAACCAGAATAGCTGCACAAGGGTCAACCACAATTCCAACTCCAGGGATTGCCTGACGAGCTAGGAATGAGGGAAGACTGTTTGAACCTCCAAATAGCATGGCCTAATGACACCAAAGGCAACAGTAGGAGAAATCTATGTTACGACATTAACACTTATCAGGTAATATAAGGAAATAGCACCATGCCATTCTGTCATTTACAAAACCAGGTATTCAAATCGGCGAATGCAAAAAAATATAAATGAAATATCGGAGAAAGTAAGTTCACCAGATTAGGGGATATGCCCCGAGCAACTGCAGAGCCTCCAATAGTGTATTCCAAAATCAAGGCCCATCCAACCAACCAAGCAATACTGCATGAAGAATTTCCACATAACTAGTAGGTTTCATTAATGCTTCACTCACACTGGCGTAACACCATTTTGGCTAAATCTAAATGTATTGTATGTAGTTTTAAAAATTCACAAATTTCTCTTCAAAAAGATAAAAGTTGTTTTTTTAAAAAAGAATAAGGCACAAAAAATACCCTTCTCCAACGCATATGTAAGAATAGTGATAGGCACTTCCAGCAGAAGGGCAGCGACTTGCGAGCTCAGCATAGCAGAAAGCAGAGAGGGCTGCTGCAATTCCGGCAATCAGAAACGAAAAGGTGAGTGCAGGACCAGAATGCTGTCTTGCCACAGTGCCAACCAGAATGTAAACTCCAGCCCCAATTGTGGAACCAACGCCTACAAGTTCAAATAAAGAAAAACAACGACGAATAAGAAAAATCAGATACTGCGAACATCCGTCAAGTGGGTGAATTAAAATGACAATATATGCTAAAAATGAAATTCCAATAGACAACATAATAAATGACAATCCTCGTATTCCAGATGACACAAGCTAACGAAATGAAGGGAACAACGTCAAAACTGGGACTTGCCTATTGCTATGAGATGAGGTACAGTCAAGGCCTTGGCCAATCCGTGATGGCCAGTGGATGAACCAGACCTCGCAGCAGAATCTACCTGTTTTCTTCTCACAAGAGTCCTCAAAGCGTCAATAGCACAGTTACCTCCATCACAACCCCCAACACCACTTTGTGTATCAGAGAGAAACCCCATAAATTAACAATCAGAGATAAAAAACCCAACTGGGTCAGAATCCCCGTAACAAAAAACGGAAACCGTATACGAGTTCGAGCGAGGAGTTGTTCCTGGTGAACGATATCCAAATGGGCCAAGTATAATCCCCGCCCACAAACAAAAGTATACGGTGTCGGGGGCTTATCGTGATTATGCTGCAATTAGGGTTTGAGTTAAATGAATCAGCAATGGCATTTCAATATGCGAAAATCGTCCGTGTATTATAGCACCACCCCACCACCACCACCCTGTGATATGGCGGGCCCCCGACTTGGCCTTCCCTTCCAATGGGAATGGGAATGGGAATGGGAATGGGAATGGAGGATGACTGTTTTGTCTTACGAATTTCTTTTGTGAAAAATCAAAATATTACGCGTTCCCCATTTGTCCCCACTGTTCAACTCATCATTATTATTTATTACTAAATTACCCTTTTGTCTTTGGCTTTCCCTTTCTAATCATTCCCAGCCTTTTTCAACTATTTCATTATACTTATGACTAACAACGCCATATTACATACTCTTATTGGGTGCAAAGAAATAGAATCGAATTTGTGTATTTTTATAAAAAAATTTGGTAAGTTTGATTTGAGTTCGAAACTTAATATTAGATGTGGGTTTGAATATTATAAAATTTTTATAATATTTTATAAAAAAATTTAAGTTTTATAAAAATTGAGGAATTAATATTAGATGGGTTCGAATTCGGTACAAATTCAATTTTGAGGTTCTAATCATAGTTTTTTAAATCAGTTCGATAAATCGGAAATATCTTCTATTGGTTGAATAGAATTGTCGGATCGATTCAAACTGATTTTAAAAAACTATAAATATTTACAATATTATTATATTATTTAATAATAAAACAAATTAAATTTTTTCATTAATTTAATTATAAATAAATCAAAATATGATTTTTCCTCTATTTTATTAAATATTGGACAAAATATAGGTTTATTAGGTCAAAATTTGGGCCTAATAGGCTAAATTCTAATTGGTCGGATCAATTTTGATTGTTTTTAGTATTTAGAACAGGTTCGATTTTTTGCCAATGTGGCCCGGTTATAAGATGAGACAAATTTTCGCAGTGGATCGGATACGTGTTAAGTAGAACCGATCAGATCGACCTATTCGAATCGAATTCAAAAACTATGGTTCTAATTGCTGAAAAATAATCTATAATGAATATATATAATATAACTGAACCTCGAGCAAGTTAAAAATATTTGAGGTTTGATGGAATTAACAAATTCAACAAGGTTTGATCCATTAAGAATTCAAATTCAATTGAGCTCAGTTCGATTCAAAAAAATTAAACTCGAACTCAAGGAGTAGATGACATACTAGAATGACTGTGAACCTGCTAGATGCCTACTTTACTAACATTTCTCAATCAGTTCATTTGTTGGTATAAATTAAGTTGTATTCAATATGCTCATTAATTTGATAAGATTAAGAGACTAAATTCATTAACATTTATTTCATAATGAAAAGAAACAACAATTAACAAGGTTTACACTAACAACCATGACCAACTAGATGCACTTTTTCTCCAATACGTTGTTGCCAATTAAATATCTTGAGTTAGATATTTAGGTTTCATTTTCGATGACATACGAAGAAAAATCACATTTCTCTACACCTCAATAAAGATTGTGAAAGTGAAATGGATTTGAGTATACTAAACTCATACGTACTTTTGTAAGTATGTCATAAAAAGCGTTTGGATTTGTGTTTAGTGATCACATTAATAAAATGACATGCCATTGAAAAGCCAAATCTAGTTGGCGTACACGTCTCTACTTCACAAATTTGATAAGTGTTTTTTAACATTTAGCAAATTAGAATTAGGAATAGACCAATTAACGTATTATACTAATTATCACTTTGGTTGTTTGATGAGGTGTATTTTTATTTGAGAAAGTGTGGTGTTTTGGTCTCAAATTTTCATGTTTTTAACAAAGTTGATCTCAAAACTTTAATTTAGTATTGTAGTCTTCGTACTTTGATAATTTTGATAAATTGATCCACGTTGTACAAAATTGATGACTGAATAACAAAACTAGACCACACAGTGTCATTTGGAAAATACGATCCCCACAAATTAGCTAATTGATCCCTTTTCTTGATTTATAGTTCATCATAGCGTTCTTCGTCATGGTGGAAGCTTGAATCCTAGTTATTGTCTCTACCCACCGTTGATAGGTTATGATCGAGGGTCACAAACACGATATCAAAAGGTCAAAGGTTGTTTTGTGGTTTACTCTTCACATTGGTTGACTTGGGCGTGGTTGTTGTAGGCATGTTCATGCTAGTCAACGCCATTGTTACTTTATCTTTTTGTTGTCTTATATTCTTCATTTCGACGCCATTGGGTGTTACTTATAGATACACATGTTTGGTTCCTCTTTGAGTTGTATTGTAAACAACTCAAAGAGGTTATGCCTAATTGCTTATTTTTAATACTCGGTAATGTTGGGAAAATTCCCTCCGAATAAGAAAAGAATTTTATTTACCCGGAGTCGAATCGAATTAATACTATTAACAAAACGTAAATAAAGAAAAGTAGAAAACACAAAATTTAGCATGGAAACTCAAAACCGAGAAAACCACGTGACTGATAAACTTCGATCGTGAACTCACTATCACAATAAGAATAAAGTACAATATGTCACGTCTTTAGATTGATTGATTACAATTGAAAAATGAATATTCTACAATATTCTATTTCCATATATTTGATCACATCTTCCATATATCTAGTTAACAAAATATATTTTTATATATTCTTCTATATATGATATAACGAGTTATGCATGTATATTTTTTCATATATGTAACCAATAAGATATATCTCAATATCTTATTCAATATATTTCGTTAGTCAATTAATGAAATATATCTCTCATTCGATAATCTTGAATCTCAATCTATGTCTGATTCGACCGCTATCAAATACACTCATCACAATCGTCGATCGGTATCATTAATCGATCGATGAGACTGATCAAGCAACATCACCGTTAGTTGTTAGGTTTTCCCTAGTCAATCTTCCACGTCAATCGACATTAGTCATTCAACTATCACCCGCCTTCCATTCTTAATAAGTAATTTTCCTTCTATAAACATGATATTTTGCAAAAAAACTCCCCAGTTTAAATGTGTTAAAGTACGTGAACAACTTCCATGTGTTCGTTGGCATTCTCATTGAACTAGTGCATAAGGTTTATAATCCTATTTGGCAGACCTTGGGCCATCCTTTTTGTTCCAATTCATTATATTATGAAGTGGGTGGCTTGAAATTTTGTGTACAAGTCGAAGTAGTTTTAGGATTTAGTTAACAGTTGGTTTAACCCAACGCCTACTATAACACATTTTCCAAATATCAATTTTAATCTTATTAAATTATAGTTAATTTTTTAAAAAAATAATTTTGATAATTTCTTATATTCTATTAATTACATCTTCAAATTATAAAAATATATATAATAATTTTAAAATGTAGTTTTTGACATAACGAATTTATCATAAAATAATATTAAATATAATTTTTAAGTTATACATAATTATTTAAAAATAAGGGTAAAAAGATCATTTTATGATATCACGATCACTGCAACGCTATTTCAAAAATAGTTTTTTAAAATCAAGATCAATTCATTTCACAACACAGTACATCATTTCACATCACCGCTATTTATCAAACGATATTCCAAACGTGCCATTATTAAAAAGATATGGAGTGAGATTGTATGTACTATTATGAGTGATGGTTGGATAGAAGAGCTCGCACACTTATTGACTTTCTTATATATTGTCCATGTGGGACAACATTTTGGCAATAAATTGATGCCTCCAATATTGTGAAAAATGCAAATAATTTGTTTGCAAGAAGCTATTGAGGCATGTCTTTCGAATGTGATGCTGATTGTGAGAGACAATGCTGCAAATTATGTAACCACCCGAAGAATGGTTGAGGATGAATACAATACAATTAATTGGTCTCGTTGTATTGTTTAGTACTTCAATTTGATTGTAAAAGACATTGGAAAATGGATTTCATTCAGATTACTTTGTATAAAGCAATTATGTGTATTGAATTTTTTATAATCATGCTACTTTTTGGTATGGTTAAGAAAGCGTGAGGATTTTCCAGAGATTGTTAGACCATGTGGCAACAAGGTTTGGACCTCACTTCATTTCAGTGTATAATTTTTATCATCTAAATTTGGAATGATTTTTTGGTAGTTAAAATTATGGAACCAGCCTTTAAAGACGGTTGATAGGAAAGGAAAGCTTCGATAGCCTGTGTATGATGGAACCAAAGAGTTCGTAGTCGGATAAAAGCTCTTTTCAAGAATAGAAAAATATTGTACAAGTCTTACACAAAAATTATCAAGGAACAATGAGATAGACAATTAAGAAAACACATACATGTTGCTTCATATTGGGTGAATCCATCATTTCAATATGATATGAATTGTCATAATCCTAAGATTTTGATGAGATTGATGAAGGTTGTTAAACCCTAAACATCAAAAGAAGAAACTAATAGTGAACGAAACAAGATTGTTGAGAGATATATTAGAGTTTTGGACAATCTCTAACTATTGAAACTTACAAAGACATTCAACCAATAATGTTTTCTATGATTTATAGTTATAAATCATTGTTTTGGCATTAGTGAGTTGCTAGAAATCTTTATATTGGTTCAAGTATTACATTCATGTATTCAATTAATTGTAATCTTCATGAATTGTATTTTTGTGAATGAAGATGTTTGGACAAAGTGCACCAAATGTACGAAGATTAGCTTTACTAATTTTGGGTCAAACGAGCTCGGCTACAGAATGCGAATGAAATTGAAGTTTTTTTGATAATATTCACACATAGAGAAGAACAAGTTTGAGCATTCAAGATTATATGATTTGGTTTTTGTGCATTACAATAGTAAGCTACGTAATGTAAGGTGCATTTATTTAAAGTTATGTTTTTCAAGGTGTTCATTAAAAAATAACGACTATGATTCTACTGATGTTGAGCATGTTGATTCAAATGATGGGCGGATTGCATTTAAGGTCCACAAATTTTATATGATTTGATAAATTTAATCCCCAAATTATATGATCTTAATTTTGATAAAACTAGTTCTCAATGTTTATTGAAGGCAAAACTAGTTCATAGTCTTTGATTTTTGACAAAACTAGTTCTCATACTTTGTAAATATTAGCAAATCTAATAGTCAAAGTTTATGTGTATGGCGAAATCGGTCCTCAAATTCCGGGGATTAATTTGGCAACATGGGGACCGAATTTGCCATATTTTGGAAACTTTATGGACCGTTTTTTTCCAAAACTGTCAAAGTATGAGGACTAAGAATATCAAATTAAAATTTAAGGATCTAATTTGTCAAAATCACAAAACTTTGGAGACTAAACACGATATTTTATGGATTGGTTATTGATGAGGAAAAAACATTTCTTAATTATGAGGACATTGAGGAAGTTTTGCTTTATGATACCTTGGATCCTCCTAGATTTGAAAATCAAATTGTGTTCTCTTTAGATGGTATGTAAATTAGTTGATTGAGTATATACGACACAATGTTGATTTGATATACAAGATTTGGGGAATGAAAAAAATGCATATTCTTCTCTTGCTTATGATGATATAAATTGCAAGAGGAAGCAAAATCATCAAATACAAAATAATTTCATTGTATTTCAAAGTTACAAAATATTGACAAAAGTGAAAATTACGAAACTGTGATTTCTATCAACAGATACATATTTTGTAATTCTAAATTACAAAATAGAATAAAATAGAAAGAAGTTTTAAAAATTAAGGTAGAAATCTCCCTTCCCAATTGTCTATGTTGTGTAGGTTTAGAATGAAATAAATATTATTACATAAAATTGTGTGAAAGATGACATCATAAGATTTAGGCAATTAGTTAGATTGGTCATCGTGAGTGCCAGTGGGGCAACTTAAGTCAGCCATGTAAGTAAGAAATGGGGATTGGGTATCTTGCTTCATGTACAGAGATGGAAGCTCAGAGGAATCAGATAGTGCACAAAGAAAATTATCTTTTGATCATTCGAGCAGGGGAAACGTGTCTTCATTCATTCATCCAGAAATCTTCTTTCTTTATACTATTGGGATTCGAATGTTGGAAATACGAAGTCCAACTCCCAAAACCTTAGGAACACGTAACTTTACATGACGTCGAGGTAGCCATTAGGACGGAGGTCTTCACCTCTTTCGCTCAGTCAAGGGTGATGGTAATCCGTATACTTCTGAGATTATGAAAGAAGATAATCGAAAGGCCGTCAGCACAACGGAACGAAAGTACTCATGTGTTTTTCACACGATTCTTATGAATTTCCCGAAGAAGAACTTCATATATATAGAAAGTCTCAGGGGCATAATGATAATTTCCACTGTTATAACATAATGCTGAATTAGGGCTTCTCTTCTATTAAGCTAATCTCATCGAAATAACCGAGTAAGAAGTGGGACCGGCCTGTAAACATTCGAGTCTCAATTCCGTTCATTAAGGTCCGGAAACTCGGGCTTTTGAGTTATAATGAATGTAGGCACAGAACGCATTCAAGATGATCAGACATACGAGATGGATCTCGTCAGATCCAACAGTTCTCCCACTTGTCCGAAGGAATGCACATTCATGCGAAGAGCTCTGTTCATCAGTAGCACTAGATTGAACTAGGGCCGAAGACTATAAGATTAGCTAGATAGCTCGTTCCCCAATTACGCATCCAATACTACCAACAGCAATAGCCATATAACTCAATTACATGATGACAATACGAAGGTCATCATGGTGATCCTCAGAAGGTTTGTTTTCGAAGGCTTGCACAGAATACGCGTAGTTACAAACAACAAACAGTTTATTAACGAAGTCATCCAAAACATAAGGGATGAATAAAACATAAGTGATCAAGAGTAAGCAAAAGACGAAGGATCCAAGTTAGGAATGAGTTCCATATTATGCACGTGCAGTGTAAAAAGACTGGGACTCAGGGCTTAGGTGGATAAGCCAACATAGCACGCGTACTTAGGTGCTCTAACGTAATGTGTTCTTTCTGAACTCTCTCTTTTAGAACAAGATACTTTAGGTCGATATTGTTGTTATTTTTAATCCTATTAGTTAAACTAAGTTCTGAAAGCGTTAAAAATGACACTCAGATTTATAGTGGTATCCGATCACGTTGTCTTAGTTAAGACACGATCGTATCGGCAATCCACTGTCCAACAGCCTGCAATTTATTCACTATTTTAGTTGAAATGTTCACAAAACACAGAACACAACCACAACTAAAAACACAGTATACATTTACTTCACAGGAAGTTAAACTAAAGTATAAGGATAGAAAATGCTCAGTAATTTTCTCATCCTTAAGACGTATTTCAGTCCCCAGTATGAATACTGAACTTCTTAATCACAAAGATGTTAGTAAACTAACCTGCAGTTTTGGAACAAACGTTAGTCACAGAAACAATTAGTGATTATACGTTTACAGCCTTAACAGTGGAAAGAATCTGTAAGGACAGTTCTTATCGCACAAGCTTAACGTATTATCAAAGATTTAATTAGTGTTTTAAGGCTTCAGTACGAATCTTGGTCAACGGTTTTCCAGAAACTCATATATATACAGTTCTGGCTTGAAAACACTTATATAGACTCAAGTCTTTGAGAAATCCAAAGATCTTCTCAAAGACGTAACTCAAAACAGAATGTAATCTTTCAGTAAGCGCTTGAAGCCAAATATTAGGCTTAAAGCGAGCAATTTAAGCGTAAACGTAAAATGCAGAAAGTAAATCGTTGCAGAAATTAAATCTAACGATTTCTTTAACCAAAGTTTTACAGTTTCTAAGATCTACACGGATCTGTTTGAAACTCAAACTATTAGGCTAAAATATCACAGAGCCTACAGCTTAAGCGTGTTCGTCTGTAGCAAAGTTTTACAGTTTCTCAGATCTACATGGATCTGTTTGAAACTCAAACTATCAGCCAAGAACGTAAGAATATCCCATGATATTAAAAGCAGTGATAGAAGTAACGCTCAAAAACTATCAGCCAAAAATGTTCCACAGGCAAGAACGTTTCAAGAAAACGTTCTCAAAGCAGTAACGCTCAAGATTTTAAAAGCAGTGAAGAGCAAAACTGTTTTTAAGTCTTAAGCGTAAATGAATATAAGCATGCAAGAGTTAACAGCGAAGAACGAAGCTTAAAATGCAAGAAGTTCTAAGACAAATACAGAATAACGATAAGCAGAAAGTAAATCGCGCTTGAAAGCTAGAGAGAAAATAGCGCAGAAATGTAAATTGCGAAAATGAAAAGTGACAAAAAACTGAAGCGGCACACATATATATAGTACGGGCCAACCGCCTTACTGTTACCAGAGGCCCAACAGGCCCATCCCACTATTAAAGCCCAATCGTCGATATCAGGTTACAAGGTTGCAGCCCACTAAGCATACGAGGCCCATTTATATGGCCCAACATGTATAGTAATATGGCCCAATAGCACTAGACGAGCATAACGAAATTACCGAGATTACATAACTCCAACAGATATGCTTTTTCGCACTAAGCGACTTATTGTTTTGAGAGAATAACACTGTAGCATGATTATCACAGATCTTTAGGGGTTTCGAAATTGAGCTCACAAGATTAAGCCCCATAAGAAAATTTTTAATCCACAAGGCATGACAGGAAGCCTCGTGGCACGCTGCAAATTCTGCTTCCATAGTGGATGAAACAGTAAGTGAATTTTCTGTGTTGTTCCAAGTAATCGGAGCGACACACATCATAAACAAATATCCAGTGGTGGATTTTCGTGTGTCTACGCACCCCATGAAGTCAGCGTCATCGTAGCCCATAACATCAAGTGAGTCCGAATTCTTATAAACAAGCATGTAATCTTTAGTCTTACATATAAGTGCGTAGAACTTTCTTTGCACATTTCCAATGAGCCATACCAAGGTTAATATGATAACGACCCAACATGCCGACAGAAAAAGCTATATCAGGACGCGTACAAGTCTGAGTATACATATGGCTTCCAACAGCAGAAGCATATGGAATAGATTCCATCTAGATAGCGTTTGGGGAGTTTGAAGACACTGGTGAAGGCTGTACTTTTCACCCTTATAGATTTGTGCAACTGTGAAAGCACAATTCTCCATGTTGAATCGCTTTAGTATTTTATCAATATAGCCTTTCTCACGCAATCCCAACATACTACGAGATCTATCTCGGTGAATCTCAATGCCTAGAACGTAAGAGGCAACACCGAGATCTTTCATGTCAAATATCAGGGATAGAAATGATTTGGTCTGATGCAAAATGCCCAAATCATTGCAGGCTAATAAAATATCATCAAGATATAGAAGGAGAATGACGAATTTGCTTCCGCAGACTTTCATGAATACACATTGATCTACAAGATTTTCGGTGAAACCAGACTCAGTAATAACTTCCACAAACTTTAGATACCATTGTCGAGAAACCTGCTTCAGACTGTAAATTGATTTATTCAGGAGACAAACCTTATTCACCTAACCTTGAGCCACAAAACCTTCTGGCTGAGTCATTAAGACAGTCTTAGGTAGATCACCATTCAGAAATGCAATTTTAACGTCCATCTGGTGAAGCTCTAAATCATAATGAGCAACCAAAGCCATAATTATTCATAAGGAATCTTTTGTTGACACATGAGAGAAATTTTGGGTATAATCAATACCTTCTTTCTGAGTGAATACCTCAACAACCAACCAGGCCTTGTACCATTAGAATTTGCCATTAGACTCCAGTTTGGTTCGAAAGACCCATTTACATCCAACTGGTCTACATCCCTCGGCAAATCAACAAGGTCCCAGACTCCATTTTTCATCATGAAGTCAAGCTCATCCTTCATGGCAGCAAGCCACTGAGCTAATTTGGTACTAGTAACGGCTGGTAAATACGTCAGGGGATTACTGTCATCATAAGATTCGACATCATGGATATAAACATAATCACCATATATTGTTGATTTCCTCACTTTCTTAGAGCGGCGCAATAAAGAAGGCTCAGAATCCGCTAATGAGTCATTAGTGCGGTTTACGTCAGCTGGTTCAGATATCTCGGTGCCTCCACTGATTGAGAAATCATAGGCACAGTAGGCAATAAGGGAACATTATCATCATTAGGTTCCGCCTCGAGATCAATAGTCCGAGAAATACCAGAACCGCAAGTATCAACATTTTCTAAGAAAACCACATTTCTTGTCTCGAAAATTCGAAGGGTATATGAAGGACAATAGAAGCGATATCCCTTAGAACGTTCAGGATATCCAACGAAATAGCAACTAATCGTTCTTGAATCAAGCTTCTTTTAACTCAGGGTTGAATACTTTGGCTTCCGCAGGACAGCTCCAAATGCGCATGTACCCCAAAGACAGTCTTCGTCCTATCCAAATTTCATAAGGTGTCTTTGAGACAGCTTTGGATGAGATCCGATTAAGTATATGCGCTGCTGTCTTTAAAGCCTCAACCCAGAGATAATCTGGTAAGGGAGTTCGGCATATCATATTTCGTACCATATCCAGAAGGGTACGATTCTGACGCTCATCAACACCATTCTGTTGAGCTAAGCCATGCATGAAAACCTGGTGAATAATGCAGCACTCCTGCAGAAATAAGGCAAAGGCACCCGGATGATAGCCAGAATCGGAGAATCCGTAATATTCCCCGCCTCTATCTAATCTGATGACATTGATTTTACAACTAAGTTGGTTCTCGACTTCATCTTTGTAAACTTTAAAAGCCTCGAGAGCCGCATATTGCTCCTTAAGCAGATCAACATACCCATAGCATGAATGATCATCAATAAATGTAAGATAATATCTATGTCCGAAAATACAGGAAGTAAGAAGACCACCGATATCAGTATGAATCAGTTATGACCGGGAGGAAATTTCCCCTTTATACAATCAATACATGTGGCAAAATCAGAGAAATCCAAAGGGTGAAGAATTCCTTCCCAAATGAGACAGTTCATTCTGTCTAGAGATATGTGGCCTAAACGTTCATGCCACAATCTTGAAGAATTCTCAACAGGTGATTTCGTAACATTAGTCTGTAATACTAGTGCTTCTTGCTCAGATTCCGCGATATTAGGTGATGAGGATTGTAAATGTAATTTATAGAGATAATTCTCTAAAATTCCAATGCCAGCATTAGTAGAACGTAGGGAAATAGTGATTTATCCATTTCCAAAACAAAACGAAAAACCTTCAGCTTCAAGACGAGAAATGGATACAAGATTTCTAGTGAAATTAGGAACATAAGCAGTATCATGTAAATGCAAAATGAAGCCACTCTCTAGAACTAAGTAGAGAGTTCCAAGAGCTTCAAGTGCATCACTACTTCCATTTCCTACTAACACACTATGTTGGCCTTTACTTATCTTCCTCACGTCGCGGAATCCCTATAAAGAATTAGCAATATGTATAGAAGCACCCGTATCAAGCCACCATGTATCAGAGGAAACATCCATAAGTTGATCCCGATATTAGACATAGTCCGATATATTACCTTTCTTTTTCAACCATTCCTGATACTTTGGGCAGTCTTTCTGAAAATGTCTCGTTTGTCGAAAAAATCGACACTTAAGGGGACGATGAACTTTGGTGCCAGAAGAAGTTGCCACATCATAAGCTTTATCAAATTTAGGTTGTTTTTTAGACTTCTTCTTGCGGAAAGCCTCAGAGATAACATTTGCACACTCTACGGAGTCGACAAGGTGTTCCTCCTCTTGTTCACACATATTCAATAGCTCGTTCAAGTTCCATTTCTCCTTATGTGAATTATAGTTGATCTTAAAATGATCAAACTTAGAAGGAAGTGAACGAAGTATGACATTAACAAGAAACCCTTCGGAGATCGCCATCTCCATGGTCTTCAGCTGTGCAGCCATGTCACTCAATTTCACAACGTGACGCCGAATGCCTTCGTTACCATTATACTTTAGGGTAAACAGCTTCGTCACAAGAGTTGTCGCAAGAACCTTCGAAGATGACTGGAATTGCTCCCCAACTGAAGCGAGGAATAACTTCGCATTATCCTTTTCATGTAAGCTTCCTCGAATATCAGGATTTATGGAATTCTTGATCATCATAAGGGACAGCCGATTAGAACTCTCCCACCGATCATAAGAAGCAAAACATTCTGGTGTATCACCAGCAGAAGGCCTCGGTGGTTGATCTACGCGTAAGGCATAGTCCAGATCCACAACACCCAGAACGAGGAGCAATTGTTCTTTCAATCTTCCAAAATTATTGCCATTCAGTGGTTCAATCGAAGAGAGCTAGTTCAAAACAGCGGATGACAAAGAAGAGTGTCAAACATGCAAAACAACATAAAAAGAAGCAGTCATTTGTATTATTGATCATAAAATGAAGTGCACACATAAGTCGGAAGAAAACATAAGCTTCCGTATGAGAATAGAGCAAATCATAAGGCTTTAACAAAAGCTATTCTCAGATACAACATAAGCGAAATGAATCACCGTTGGGCAGAATCATTTCCTACTACTCAATAAACTGAGAAATTAATGAATTTCCGTTGGGCCAAACATAAACTCTCAATTGAAGGAATATACGTAAGTGTTGGTTCGAATTCTTATTCTTAATTCAAACAATCTTCCTTTGGGACGATTGTTAAATCAACAAATAAGACCAAAAGAAATGTTATCACTATCAAAACAAAAGTGATACTACATAACACAATCATCAGCTAGTCTGGATGGCAAACAGAATACCTAGAACGCCCAGAGATCACAGGTTCGAGTCCTACTAGTACAGAATATTTTGAAAAACAAAATCCTGGCTTTAGAATTGACTCAACCAAAACGTAAATGGGCTTTCCGAATAGGCCGTAGCATAGATATGGACCGTCAGACATTAGTTACAGAAATTGGACATCCATAATGGGTCACTAGTTAAGCCCACACATCAAGACTTGGACTATAGAATGGACTTGTTTGTTATAATGGGCTAATAAAAAGAGCCCAAGACTCGGTAGGCAATGTCCAAAGTGATGTGTTAAGGTCCAATAATAAAGTCCGACACGTGGTTGTATGCATAAAATCCAAGAATTCAACAGTTCGCAGAAATCCAGCACCAAATTCCTTGAATTTACAATATGATGAAATCCGATGAAATTCATAGATTTTGCGTATACCGAAATAGAAAATCACAATAGAATTGGAAACATGACTGTCTAAATAGGAAAGTTGCCATGAATTTCATAAGTCATGCAGATTTCAAATTTCCATATACAAAAAGTCGCGGAAATCCTAAAAATACACAACAATTTCTTAAGATCACAAAAATCATCCGAATACCGCAGAATTCGACAAAAGCTACGTATTCCGACAACCAGAGGCTCCGATACCACAATATTGGGATTCGAATGTTGGAAATACGAAGTCCAACTCCCAGAACCTTAGGAACATATAATTTTACCTGACGTCAAGGCAGCCATTAGGACGGTGGTCTTCACCTCTTTCGCTCAGTCAAGGGTGATGGTAACCCGTGCACTTATGAGATTATGAAAGAAGAGAATTGAAAGGTCGTCAGCACAGCGGAACGAAAGTACTCATGTGTTTCTCACTCTATTCTTATAAATTCCCTGAAGAAGCACTTCATATATATAGAAAGTTTCAGGGACATAATGGTAATTTCCACTGTTATAACATAATGATGAATTAGAGTTTCTCTTCTATTAAGCTAATCCCATCGAAATAACCGAGTAAGAAGTGGGATCGGCCCGTAAACATTCGAGTCTCCTTTCCGTCCATCAAGGTCCGGAAACTCGGGCTTTTGAGTTATAATGAATGTAGGCACAAAACGCATTCAAGATGACCAGACATACGGGATGGATCTCATCAGATCCAACATATACCACCTTCAAAATTAGGATAATTTACGTTTTGGATAGTAGAAAAGCATATTTGGTTATTTGAATATGTTTCCATCTTCAAATTCTCTCATCATTCTACAGTAACGAATAGTTCTTCTTCTATAATAGAATGACTACGCTTATAATTTACGATCCGAAATTTGGTTCCGATTTGGACCGGTACGAAATATTAATTTTTTAATTTCTTTCCTGATCGACCTGGAAAACCGGGGTTAAGACCCGGAAACTCGGTACCGATCTAAATACTGGTGCCGCCCGGTTTCGTTGCACCGGACGTATTGAAAATATATATATTAAAGATCGAATAAAATTAAACGGGTTTGAATTCAATACACTTACGTTGTAAAAATAAATAAATTCGTTTAATAGATCGTAAGAATTTGCTAAAATACATTAAATTACTATATGAACTATTGATAAATATTATATCGGCAACCCGTAAAATACCAGGTATCAACCGATATATCGGTCATACACTCCGAATCAAAACATATGTTTTCATATCGATCGATATGTGAAGTTACGATATGAAAATACCGATTTGTATCCGGCATTATAACTCGATACCGTCATGTATTTCATATATTGATCAATGTGAAAACATATGTTGCTATTCGTAGAGTATGACCGATACATCGGTTGATACTCGATATTTCATGTGTCCCCAATATAATATTTTATCAATATTTTCATATCATAATTTAATTTATTTTAGCAAATTCTTATGATTGATTAAACAAATTTAATTATTTTACTACGTAAATATTTTGTATCCAAACTCGTTAAAGTCAATTTGATCTTAATATCAATGTTTTCATATTGACCAGTACGATGAAATATGGACGACACAAGTAATTTGACCGATACCGGAAAATTGAAAAAAAATTAATATTTTGTACCGGTCTAAATCAGTACAAAATTTCGTACCAGTATGAAAATATTGTTTAATACACCATAACTTAATTTATTATATATTTTAATTAATATATATTAGTAATATATAAATTATTTGTTTATTTTTATTAAAATATATAAACAGACGTTGGATGGCAAATAATTTTAAAAAACAAGTTATTTAGTCAATTTTTTATGAAAATATGCTATTTGACAAACAAAAATTTGAGGAGGGTTATTTGGCAAAATAGCCGAAGAAAAGAGGTTTATGATCAGAAAATGAGGATTGGGGACTCTTCTTTCTCATCTCTTTAATGTCAAAAATCAAAAAAATAATAATGACATAATATCCATGTCATCATTGCTATATTGACAAGTTTTGAATTTGTCAATATTAATATTAAATTAACTTTAAGAGTACTAACAATATATCAATTCTATACCGAAAAAACTTCACATCACTATGAAAGATACTAGTGGAAAATTTTTGAGTAGCTGTGTCAAATACTATTAATACAAAAACATTAATACTTTTTATTTCATTTTGTTTTAATTATTGAATGTATTTGTTTTGTGGATATAGCGGTGACTAGCAGTATGTTATGACAGCTTTTTTGGTCTAATTTATAAGAGAAATTAATCACATTGAAAAGACTTGGACCAATGTGATTACTTGTGATATCACTTATCTTATAAACTAGGATTTTTGTATTTCCACAACCGATGTGTGATATATTTCAACACTCACCCTCAAGTCGAACTGGCCTTGGCCCTGTTCAGACTTGTTTCAATATACACGGTAGTGCTCGAATCATAGGTCGATCTATTTTTGTCTCCTAAGCTCGATGAACTTTTCTTCCATAATTTTTTTTTGTCTAAACCGGTACGGACCAGCACGAAACCCACTCTGCAGCTCCAATACCATGTAAAAATTCAGGATTCAATGGGCCGGGAAGTGTGGTCCAGTTCATAAGAGAAGTGAATCACATTGAAAAGACTTTTGTCAAACCGATTACTTATGATTTCACTCATCTTATAAACTAGAATTTTTGTATTTCCACAACCGATGTGGGATATATTTCAACAAATGTAACTACTCGTCTTCCCGCTTGCACGATATTGTTCGCTTTGGACTATGCCGACCCTAATGACACTCACCTAGTCCTCAATGGTTTACTTTTTCCCTAGCCCTAAACTTCCCAGTAGGTCACTCATCTATGAATTATTCAGGGTGAACACGCTTAACTTTCCAGTTTCCATTGGATCCTTGTCACTTTGCTAGGGAAAATGTCTCGTGCAATGGAAGACGAATCATTATATTTAGCATACGATCGTTCCCCGTCTATAGTCCATGCTGGGATTCGCCTAAGGAGCATTCTCGCACCCCCGATGGGTCCTTACATTCACCTCTCATGGACTTAGCGTCCTTGCTGAGGTTTGTCCCACACATCGACTATAACCCGGGTCCTTCTCTATACCATATAAAATTCAGGATTCAATGGGCCGGGGAATGTAGTCCAGTCCATAAAAAAAGTGAATCACAGTTAAAAGACTTGGGGCAAGTCATTTTCTCATTATATCACTCCTCTTATAAACTATAATTTTTCAAGTCTAATTTGTGAGGTGGTTGAACTTGAGGAGTGTGTGTTGATATTGTGGTTATTGTCCCACATTGGAAAATGAAAGTCGGTTGGATGAGTTTATAAGAGGGGATGTGAACCATAGTAAAAGACTTGTTCAAGTCTTTTACGGTGTGGTCTTCTCCCTCTATATCCGAGCGCACTTCCCACATGAAATTGACCCGATTCTAGAAATTTAACATGGTATCGGAGCGGGTTCAAAAAATCTTGAGTGACCTTACCGGGGGCTAATCCGATTTAATTGATCGGTTGATAATCCACCGATTTGAATTGTCAAGTCCAATTTGTCAGATGGTTGGACTATAGGGGGTGTATTGAAATATCGGAATTTGTCCCACATTGGAAATGAAAAGTGGGATGAATTAGTTTATAAGAGTGAATGTTGACCATAGTAAATTATTTGTTTAAGTATTTTACAATGTGGTCTCCTCCCTTTTATACATTATATCCGAGCACACTTCCTACGTAAATTGACCCGACTCTAGAAATTTACAACAAAAATAGGACTGTGGCTGTAGAGGAAGATAGAGAATCATGTATGGTTATGGCACTCCTAGCAGCAATCGGGCTTATGGGAAGTTATCTAGTTTGTTAACGAGGAATGAAAGAGGAATGAGAATAATAGAAAGAGGAATGAAAGAGATGAGAATAAAAAGAATGAGAATAATAGAATGAGAATAGAATGAGGAATGAAAGAGATGATGCGTCGCTATATAAACAAGATGGTTAACTATTAAAGAGAGGCCGGAGCCAAAAGCATAAAACCCTAGTCATTGCTTCATCAACCGGTACTCTACAACACCCTTAGCATGTATTCCTTGTAACAGTTTATTATTCCTTGTAAGAGTTGATCCTCCATATATTGAATTGGTCGAGGAAGTTCTCTTCCTGGTACTGTAGTTTTCCCGTTTCTTTTGAAGTTTTCCACGTAAAATAGAATGTGTCTCTCTTATTTATTGTTCCTAAGTTGTCCTACAAACAACTACAAATCTAAAAATCGAGTTTTGATCGTTATTCCGATTAAAATTTGGTGACTATTGGTATCCCTAAAAAGAAAACACAACAAATGGAAGTACATTACATTACATGATGGCACAAGCATGCACATTATCTTCGCTGAAGCGGTATGTAATATCGTCGTCGATAGTTTGATACAAGGGAGTCGGGAAGTAGCCGTGGGAGGACTCGTTGTAGCCATGGACATAGTAGTTGTATGAGGAAGTGAAGTTGGAAGGATCAAAATATTCAGCTGCATAAGGATAGTACTCCGAATCGTAAGGAAATGGCCAAAACTCCGCTTTTCGACCAATTCCTCTAGCTACTTTGAGAACTTTTCTCTTGTCTAAATGCCCTCTTACTGTCACCTTTTGCTTATCCATCTCCACCTCAATGCTCTCCACTCCTGAAACCACTTCAAACTGAAATAAATTACAGAAGAAAGATAGGATAAAATGCTTGCCTTCCATTTTAGATATGGCTTTTCGAACTCTCTTCTCGCATCCTTCACAATCCATATCCACAAGAAGCTCAACAATCTCAACCTTCACATCAAGCATATAAGAAACAATGTGGGACAAGTAGGGCTCTTATATGATTTGAATAGTTTGTGTTCGAAATTTGTTCGGCTTATATATGTTTGTGTTCGTTTGTTTGAATATAAATATGAACATTGTTCGAACATTTTTTCATGTTCGTTTATAGAACTAATATAAACATTTTCGTGAACAAATATTAACGTTCGTTAACAAATGTATTATTTTATTTATATTTAATATAAATATATTATTAAATATTAAAATTTAAAAAAAACTCAAATCTATCATATTTCACATCATTTCTCCGTATTTTCCTATTTTGTTATAGAATTATAGGTATTATGACTTTTCTCTTATTTGAAATGATATTATTTTAATTTTCAATCTAAAAAATCAATTTAGTATATTGAATTTCAATATTAAATTCGAAAAAAAATTAAAGAAACCATTCGAACATGTTTAAACAAGTTATTTGAACGAACATGAAAACTCATATAATTATTTGAACAATGTTCAAACATGAATTCCCGTTAGGATAAAATATGAACAAACATGAATAAACTCGAATAAAATTATGAACAAACATGAACATAAAGAGTTTGTTTCGTTCGGATCGAATAACAACCCTAGAGACAAGTACGCAACATTCATCGACTTAATACTTACAAACTGAGCATTTGATGCAGGAACATGCAGCTTGAAACATCCACCGAGCATTTTACACACTCATTACAGCGACAGCAATAGGGCCATGTTTAAATATCAAGAGAATCTGATCACAGGAATTATACTCAACCACCATTATGTAGATGCTCATACGTATCTCAAATTTATGTAATACTTTACCACAAAATGAGCATGTATTTTGAGGCTTTCACATGTAACAAGCTGATGATGTATTTCAGAACTATCCATGAAAAAATTTCGATACTAATCGCATTCATAAAGCACATGGAAGATGCTTATATCAGCAGAAAAGAACATATACTCCTCATCAGAAAATAATTCATATAACTTATGGCTTCATTTCAACCAACAAAGTCCATCGCACCACAATATTCTATGTCTGTTGTAAAGTAAATCTTGAGACATTGGATAAGAATAAATCACTTCAGCAAGATAAAGGGCCAACCAGAAAGTAATCATTCATCTTAACTATATAGAAATTTTCATACGGAACACCTCGATTTCCGATAAAAATTACAAGTATAGAGCTATTTTGGAGTTGATTCGATCATTTGAACCGAAGGAGCTGACAATTGTGATAAAATAGAGAGAAATAAAGAGAAAGATGAAATATGATTCTCATTCACACATTTCAATAAAAGAGAATTACATTGTTTAAATAGATACTAAACTAATCAAATTAAGAAACAAATATTAAATTTGGAATGTGCCTTTGACGGGAAATTACAATCAAAAGAAAGTTATTGTTTCAATGCACATGTAGATTAATCTTCGTATGAAAGTCTTGACAACCCTCCTCAAGTCAGAGCTTGCAAATCTCATATGCTAGACTTGTTTAGAAGAAATGTGAATTGAGATTTCCCCAAATTTTTAGTAATCATATTTGGGAGCTGTTGTCGGGTATTAACATGTTTTAGAATGATTTCATTTTCGACAACGAGATTTCGGATAAAGTGACAATCAACTTCAATGTGTTTGGTACGCTCGTGGAAGAATGGATTTTTGGCTATGTGAATAGCAGATTGGCTGTCACATAATAACCACATGAATCTTGTATGAATCACTCCCAAATCGTTTAATAATCGTTTAAGTCATCTCAATTCATATGCTATGGAGGTCATTGCTCTATACTCAACTTCAGCGGATGATCTTGGCACTGTCTTTTGTCTTAGTTTTCCAGGAAATATGAGATGAACCAAGAAAAACAAAATATCATATAGTAGATTTCTGTGTTACTGGACAACTTGCTCAATCAGAGTCGCAAAACCCATAAACTTATAAACTTGAATCACCCTTCAATAGAATTCCCTGACCTATAGATCCTTTCAAGTATCTTACCACCTTTAATATATCATCTCAATGTACATTTTGTGTAGACTGCATAAATTGTGCTAGAGTTTGGACTCCGTAACTTATTTATAGTATTGTAAAGATCAAATATATCAGGCATCCAACCAGATGCAGGTATTTCTCTGGATTATTGAGAAGCTTGTCTGTTGTATTTCCTATGTTATGATTTTGCTAAATACGTGTTTGCATTAGTTTGACTCCCAAGAGTTTTGCTTCATAAATAATATCCAAAGTGTATTTCCATTGACTCAGATACATATCTTCCTAATTTCGAGCTACCTCAATACCGAGAAAATACATTAGTCTCTCTAGATCTTCCATATGAAATTTGATACTCAATTGCTCTTTGAATTTATGTACGACTCTATTGTTGTTTCCAGTGATTATCAAATCATCTACATAAACCAAGACATGCAACTCATTACCCTTCACGTGAATAAGTAAACAAAGAATAGTGCATAAGAAATTGTACAAATCCGAATTCTATAAGCTTGTTGGATAACTTTTGGAACCAACACATAGAAGCTTGTTTTAGTCCGTATAGAGATTTTCTCAATCTGCATACTCGACTATCATCGTTAGAGGAGAAACCCGGAAGGCAACTTCATATAAACTTCTTCTTCAAGATCACTGTGTAGAAATGCATTATTAACATCCATATGATTAATTATCCAATTTCTTGCGATGGCGACAACCAATAGTGCTTTTACTAGGGGTGGGACACCCAACCGCGGAACCGTGTAACCGAATCAAATCGATTTTAATCGGTTAAACGGTGTCATTTATATGGATAATCGGTTTTTACGGTTCGGTTTCATATCAGTTAAAACGATTATACGGTCGGTAATCGGTTTTATTTTTTAATATCGGTTTTTATGTCGGTTAACCGATTAAATTATTTAATTAATACACACAATAATTTCCCACCCTCTATCTCACATGTTACATGACCCATATTTCCATTGTCTAAATAAAAGAAATTATACTTACTTGATATTAGGGTTCGTAAAATTCTTTCAATATTATGTCATTGCTATGCCTTTAAATATACTCTAGTAATATTTTTCGTTTTTGCTATGATTAATTGCATATCTGGTGGTAATTTGTGAGTATTTTATGTGTTTAGTATTTTTTTAGTGTTACGATTTTCTTATTTTCATATTTAAGTTTTCGTATTTCAGAATCTTTCTAAGCATGATAATATTGAATTCTTATGTTTAATTTTTGATTATGTTGCATCTTTTTGTTTCTGTTAAATGTATTGCGTTATGTTTAATTTGCTCATGTACAATTTTAAGAAATTATTTATGTATATATTTACATTTGAATATTTTATATGATTATTTTTATGACTAATATTCTTTTTTATTTACTTTCTTATTTTAGATTTAAGGTATTATATTTAATATTTTGGAATCATTCTAAATATGATAATAATGGATTATTATGTTATTGTTTGTGAATTTACTCATGACAATTTTTTCTGGATTATTGATAAAATAATGAATTCAAAAGAATTTTATTGCATTTTGGGATTGATTCGTCATTGTTGCTAAATCGTTCTCGAAAGTCAAGTTCGAGTTCCATGCTTGATCTTGATTAACATAATCCATTTTTCGAAAGTATGAAAATCATTTTCGAAAGTATGAAAATCAATCTCTCAAAAAAAAGATTGACCATGAAACAAAGTTTGTGGAAAATTTTTTAAAAAATTATCGCTTAAACGGTAGCAGGTTAACCGTCGGTTTTGGTCGGTTTCGCTTTCGGTCGGTTATAAATTTATAAAGCTGTTAAACGGTTCGGTTTCGGTTTTCAAATTTTGGGCCACAAAACCGATTAACCGTAAAAGTTTTGACAGTTTAACCACTTAACAGACCGAATCCCACCCCTAGCTCTTACAGTAACCATCTTTGTAATTCGTGCAAATGTTTCATGATAGTCTATCCTTTCGCGTTAAGTGTTTCCAAAGATAACCAATCGGCTTTTATATCACTCTATTGAACCATATGACTTTCGCTTTATACGATATACCATTTTGCATCCTAGTGCGTGCTTTCCTTGAGGTAGAGGTTGTAATGTCCATGTTTTATTCCGTTCAAGAGTATTAATTTCAGCTTTCATTGTCTTTTTCCATAAAGAATTTTTCACAACCTTGGAATATATTATGGGTTCGAAATGCTCTAAAGATAAAGTATCACAAAATTTTCTGTCATGCATTGAATTTACCATAAGACATAAAATTTCCAATAGGATATAGACTTGTACCTGGAGAATCTCTAATTGAAGTTGTTATGATCGGATCTAGGGGAAACATTCTGATGCGATGAGCTTCCCGAAAATATAGTCCTTCAATTTTTCTGGTGGTTTTTTGTTCTCAGTCATTTCCCCAATGGTTCTTGTATTGGGAATTATGTGGTTTTAAGTATTGAATTAATTGAATTTTCTTAACTCGACTATCAGCTATAGATGAGGAATTCTCTGTCGGGATTTCATCAGTTTCCCTAGAATCGGGAACATTAGTGGGTTGAAAATATTTTTTATCAAGAATGTTGAAAGAAGTGTTTGATGTACACTCTCTTTCGATAAAAGAAAGTTTTGAAGAAAATACTGTATTTTGCATATGGATGATTTTTGTCGTTGGGGATGATAATGGTTCAAGAGAATTGTGGGACTCTAATGATTTATCTCCAGTTTTTTCTATATCATGTAGGAACAAGAATTGATTCTCAGAAAAAACAACATCTCGATGATTAAATACTTCATGAGTGGCAAGATCGTCCACTTTCCATCATTTTTACCGTGAGAGTATCCCAAGAAAATACATTGACGACTACGTTCCCCAAACTTATAATTCCCTAAACGGTGACGATAGGCAAAACAAAGTGACCAAAAAACTCGTAGACTTCCTATAGAAGGGGGTTTACCAAATAAACGTTCATAAGAGGCTTTTCCCTAAAAGAGTTTAGAAGGTGTTCTATTTATAAGATAACTAGCTGTTAGGATACATTCATCCTAAAATTTGATAGTAAGATTGGCTTGAAATCTTAAAGCTTGAGCGACATTCAAGATGTGTTGATGTTTACGTTCAACAAGACCATTCTGTTGAGGTGAATATACATTGGATGTGTGATGAAGGATTCCCAAATTAGTGAAAATGTATATAAAGAGGTGAATTTCAATCTATTATAAGTTCGGAAGCATTTTGGGATGATGTCAAATTGTGTGGTAACGATGGCACAAAATTGCTTAACTCGGGTGGGCCTTCTTTTTTTTGAGCTAAGGAGAAAAACTCAAATCACATAGGAAAAATCTTCAACCAATGTTAGAAAATAATGAACCCCACAAGTAGATGCAGTTTTGTAAGGTCCCCAAATATAGACATGGATAAGGTCAAAAACTCATGTTGCAATATTTGAACTTTTAACAAAAGGATATCGGGTATGTTTGGCACGAAGACAAATTGAGCAACCATCAAAGCGACAGCCAACTGAGGGAGTTTTATGGAACGAAGGAAACATGTGAGATAAAGCGGAGTATGAAGCATGTCACATGCGATGGTGTCACAAATCTCTATCATCTATCTTGACCTCGATGTGATGGACAATATGTTGATTTAGAAACTAGAATCTATACACCCCATCGATCTTCTCACCCAGCCCAATTTGAGTTCTCGAATTATTATCCTGCAAAGTACATAGATCATCTGTAATTGTGAGTATGTAAGATATTTGATGTAGAAGCTGAAAAACTGATATTATATTACAACTCAATCTAGTGACATATAATATATCCTTCAACATAAAAAATAACCAAATAAAACACTTCTTTTCTTTGTAGCAAGACATTTTTGCCCATCGGGAAGATGAACCGAACATGAGGTATCAAATCAAATGTCAAAAAGTCATTCAAAACAATCTGTCATGTGTTGATTGGCTTCGGAATCAAGTAGCCAATGAGTGGAAGAATATATACCAAAGAGTTATTTCATTGGCTTGAATTGTTGGCGGAATTTTTAAGAAAATCATGCATCGATCCACTTTGCTCGTCAGAGAGTCCGGGTATATCCGAAACTGAATGGGTTTTGGAGGTGTTCTTTTTAGTGTTTCTGAAATCCGATTGGACAGTATAAATACGGACACAATTTTCCAAGGCCATTCCGAGACTTTCATTGAAGATTACGATATGATGCAAGATAGGTTTTCACCCATTAAATGACAGCGGAAACATTGATCGAAATAGTAGGAGAAGTGATATATTCTTGCTCCGATACCATAATAAAATAAAGAGAAATAAGGAGGAAGATGAAATATGATTCTCATTCACTCATCTTAATAAAAGAATATTATATTGTTTAAAGATATACTAAACTAATCAAATAAAGAAACAAATATTAAATTTGAATGTGCATTTGATTGAAAATTACAATCAAATGAAAGTTATTGTTTCAATGATTGTTGAGAATATTGGTCTATGTTTTCATAATCGATCATGTAGATTAATCTTCGTATGAAAATCTTGACAAATTGAGAAGTATTGATGTGTTGTTGAATTTTTCTGTATTTTTGGCATGGCACATAAATGACAAAAAATATGTAGTGAAATGTCCACATGGTGCTTCTTGAAACAAACAGCCAGCCAATGGAACATGGTATCAAATCTGTTTATGAAGTTCTAGTGCTATTCAGATTCTTATGATGTTCTTATCTATGATTCCCAGACAAATAAAGAAAAATCAATGGTGGTTCAAGTTACTTGATGGCATCACTTTAGACAATTCCCAGTATCGATTATAGACGGAGAACAATATAATGTTAAGTAAAATGATTTGCCCATCACTTGCTTGAGACCTTTTCGTTAGAAAAGTGACAAGTATTCCAATATATCTAGAAGTTAAGCATGCTCGTCAGAATGGATGACATAATTGGAAGTTTAGGGTTAGGAAAAAAGTAAAGCGATGAGAATTATGTAAAAATCATTAGGGTTATCTTTTATAGTCCAAAACGGACAATATCGTGAAAGTGATAAACAAGTCGTAACACATAACATGCGACAAAAAACCCAAAATACCCCGTAAAGAGCCTTCAGTCAAAATAGAGCAAAAGGTATTGATACAAGCCCATAAAACTGAATGCAACATGCAGGATCCAAACAAAGTTCCAGACCCCAAAGTCTCAACATTTTTGGTGAAAAGATAGCAAGGGAAAACAAGTCCAATACAACCTAAACAAAGAGAAAAAATATGTTATAAAGACGATCAAGAAAAAACATACAAGGCATTGACATGAAACTGACAGAATTATATGAAGTTGTTAATATGGTTTTATTGAAAACAGAACCTATAAGTATCAAAGAAACACTACAAATCCCATGGTTATGACTTGGTGAGAATTATGGAGTTGTGGAGTCAATAATGGTTTAGTGGCTCCCTTAGTGGAGTCATGAAGTTATGTTACAAAGTTTATAAATAGATATCCATGTCAAGTGATTTGTAGTAGATTTCTATATGTATTTCACTTTTCATTTTGTATTGCATCAAGAACACTTTGTTCATTGACAAAATATCATTCTGTTTCATTTTCAATATCATATTGATTTATATACAACATGAAAGAGTCCACATAATGAATTGTAGTTAGAATCCTACACAAGATTGGATACTAATTACACACAAAAATTCATTCTCGTTTACCCGCTATGCTTTCTATTCTCTAGTATGTGCAACAGAATGAAATACAGTTCAAAAGTAAGCTCAAGTAGTATTCTAAGCAAGAAAGTCATATTGGTGGGTACCGCTCGTACCGATTGTGATCAGTACGAATTGTTTTTTTGATATACCGTTGGTCAACTGTTGATATATCGGAATACCAATGTACCAGTTACGATCGATATTTAATGGTACGATCAGTATACCGTACTGTATATCATCGGTATGACTTTCATTATTCTAAGACGATATCCTTACAAACATGAACAGAGTTCCAAAATTCTTTTTTTACATATTCATCCAGTCATGTTTATATTATTGCTCGTCAATTAATACAACACTTCACTTAATCAAAGTTTTTTGAAGAAAAAGCATAACCTTTAGTATAAACCTATAGAAATTTATGACTCAATTAATATTAATTTAGACTCGTTCAGACTTGCTAGCTCGAGTTATAACTCGATTTATTTTTGTTCCCAATACATTTTTGTACAAATTTTTTTTGTCTAAATCGATAGAACTAGTACGAAACTCACCATATATAAATTAGAGATTCAATGGCCGGAAGAGGGATTTATTATTGAATATAGTAGTGTCAGACTACACTACATTGTTGAGTAGTAGTACTTTTTAAAATAAGCTTTTAATAGCATTGATGACAAAAATAGCAGTATTTGGGCTGAAACTACTTACCATTTACCATTGAAAAAACAAAAAAATAATTGTACTATTATTAAATTATATATGTATACATATATTAATTATTAAATAGTAACTATTTGTAATATGTGTTAATATTATAACTTCTACCCAATATTAACCACATGTAACAAATATTTAATAATTAATATATGTATACATATATAATTTAATAATAGTACAATTATTTTTTGGGTTTTGCAATGGTAAATGGTATATAGTCTTAGTCGAATTTTTTTGTTACATTTTTTTGTCAATGTTATTAAAAGCTTATTTTAAAACTACTACTACTGAACAATGTATTACAGTCTCAGAGTGTTATATAGCTTTTTCCGACCGGAAGAGTATCTGTTTAACACAGTTTATAAGAGAAGTGAATTATACATGTGCACACTCCTCATGTAATTTAACCCGACTATAGAAATTCAACATGGCATCGGTGTTCCATGGTAGATTTCGGGCTGATTCATACAGATTTAGATAGGAAAAAATTTTAGTAGAAAACACATCGGGATTAGGCGATAAAAATAGATCAACCTATAATTCGATCTCTATCGAACATATTAAAGCAAGTTGAACTGTACCAATGCAGTTCAACTTGAGACAAATTATTGAAATATTGTCCTATATCGGTTGTTGAATTAGAATAAATATAATTTATAAGGAGTAGTATATTATTAATAATTAACTTCGCTACAAAAACATTGTCTCGATTAAATGAATCTTAAATATCTAGAAAGATTCTACCCACACTCATAAGAAACAGGGAGAAAGAAGCGGTACCGATTCAGAGAGATGTCCTGCAAACACTGGTTAAGCCACGGAACAATCTGGAAAATTAATTGTTACAAATTCATTTTCTTGACGCAAATAAAAAACTAATCCCATAGTCATGCACATAATTTTGGGTACAAATTCTAAGTAATCTTCCAAAAAATCATTAATATAATATAAAATATCAAAGTCAGATTTGATTAATATACCAATATAATTGTTGTATATAAATTGATAGATATTGCTGAAATGAAACGAATGATTTTTTGCTAATGAAGAAAGTGTTCTTGTAATAGAAATAAAAATAAAAATCAACTACAAATCATTTGACAATCCATATATTTATAGACTTTGAAATATAACTTCATGACTCCACCAAGTAAGTCATTAAACTCTTATTGACACTAACTTTATTCATGATTCCATAACTCCCACTAAATCATAAAATATGACTTGATTACTCCACTTAATTATAAACATGACTCTAGAATAATAAATTCAAAATAATGCAATATATCTTCATTGCATTGATGTCACACTTCACTCCAACAATAAGAATGTATTTTTACATTTCATTGATAATTTTAAAATCGATAAAATAAGCTATAATAAAAAAAAGGATTTTTGAAGTGTGAACCTCTACTTTTGTCTCTCAACTCTCAACCGCAAATTATTGGGTGAAAGGTCCAAAATGTAATGTCATGTCATGTCATGGTTTCGCTAAGCTTTTTTGTTCTCTGTCATTTTTTCATTCTGCGACATCTTTCATGAGGAATGGATCATTTTAAGCCATAGCTTTTCATTCATACCTCAAATGTCTTGTTCAGATGCTTTAATTTTGGGGGTGGGTAAATGGTCGGATCACCGATTTATCAGTTCTAAACGCTTTTGTGTTATAATTTTACTTAACCAAATTCAACCCAACTAGCCATCGATTTTGTTCGATCATCTGGTTTAATGGTTTTAGTCGGTCGGTTATTCGATTTGTATCGATCGATTGTACTTTTTAGTTTAAAAAATTAATAACAAATGTCATTAATAATTTATCAAAATTCAAGAATGTTTCACATTAAACATTTTCTATGGTATCAGAGCATGTTGAGTAATTGAGATTAAATTTTTATGTGAAAGTCGAGATTTTTTCGATTTTTTGAAATCTGAAAATTAATCTACGTAAGACTAACGTAGATTTCAAACTAGAGCTTTAAATGAACAAAATTGAAAGGGTCATATTTCAATGAGTATGAGATCTAAAAAACTGACATTCGTTGCCCCAAACTATTAAATCAAGAAATTTAATTCGGTTTCTTTTAGAATCTGAAAATTTTAGGTTCCGAAATTTTTTAGATTCTGAAAATTTATTGATTAGGAAAATTTTAAGGTTTTTTCTTATACGGTAAAAATTGTCATCCGGTGGAGATTTATTTGATACCGATTCAATTCGTTAATTTTGTTTTATGCATGATTAATTGAGATTTGTTAAGTTGAAATCTAACCTAGTTAAGGCAGAAAGTTTTTTTTTGGTTGAGGTAGTATGACGGAGGCTAAGGTTGGTCTTAGGGTGTGTTCTGTTTGTATTATGAGAATGTAAATATGTTTTCAAAATGTATTGTCATAATATATTTATAGAATGTGAATTTGTATAAGTGTTCTGCATGGTAAATAATGAATAATGAAATAAGAATGATGTTCTGTAAAAATGGTTATGAGAATGTATTTTGAATACTAAAGTACTATATTACCCTTATAATTATATAAAATAAGATTTATTTAATTAGAAATACATCAAACTCGTATTAAATATAAATTAGCATATTTAAATTTCAATGTAATCTAGATGGTCTAGTAGAACAACCGCACACCCTCCACATCTCTTCGGTGATTTTATCTCTGAGTGTGTCCATTGTAATATTAGATTGATTGTTCACCGGCTCCTCACTTCCTTCATTGTATTGTTCTTTATTTTAGGTTCGGACCAGAAAAAATCGAAAATCAACCATAATATCCGGTATAGGACAGTGCTAAAAAAATATTGTTACTGTCCAAAATTTGATGTACCGGACCTAAGAATATAATTAAATATTATTTCTTAATTTTTTAAAAAATATATATAAAAATGGTATCACCGATCATATAGGTCCGGACCGGTATGAAATTCCGGATCGATATAAAAACATTGATCAAAACCCAAAAATAACTTAACTGAAGAAAGATAAAGAAAATGTGAGAAAAAACTAGAAAATGTTGGGTTTGGGGGTAGAATGGTAAATTTATTATATGTAATACATTGTCAAATCTAAAATGACAAATTCCCTCCATTTTGGATTTATGTGTAAAACCAATAATGCATTTTATTCAATACTCATTTTACAAAAATGAAAATATGTGAGTGTTCTGCTAATAAAATTAGAATGCATTATAGTAATGAAAATGCATTTTTAAAATGGGTACAAAACACCCACTTAATTGTCTTTCCTAATTTTGGTTGACTTTGTTTTGATTTATGGATGGTTAAATAAAAAAAATGAATTGTGCATAATTCATGAAATATATGCATTATTAAGTTTAAGATATGCATGAATTAAATATTTATGCAATTTGAGATAATATATGTGGGTATCTTTTTATTGTAATATATGCAATATTATTTGGTTGTTGATATGCATATAATATCTTATTTTATTTTAAAGTAAGGTATGTTCAAGATTTGATTTTGGTGATAGATTCAAATATTGTCTATTTAAATATACTTGTTTCATATATATATTCGAATGAAATTGATTGATACAAATATGTCACCAAAGTAACATCTCTTGTGGAAATCAATTTTATTTTAATATATAAAAAGTTTTGTGCATTTTTTTCGTGAATATTACTCGGCCTGAAGGAAGAATAATATTTGATGGATTATTTGCATATTTATAGAAATTAATATGTGAGAATTATTTTGTTTTGCATGTGATTATAGATCGGTCCAAAGAAGATTTATTTTCGCATTATTTATTCTCAATATTTATTGCTATACATGGATATCATTTATAAGTCAATGTTTGGTCCAAAGATAAAATATTGATGGAGCTAGCATATTCTGTATTGAATATATTTTATTATTTGAATTTATGATTTTGGTGTGAGCTAAAATTGGCGTTTTGTGATTTTGTTTTTCAGTTAAGAGTTCTAATAATATCGTTACCATCATCAATTCGATTCCTGTATTGGATGACACTAACTTCAAATCATGGCAAGAAAACGTTCATATTGTTCTCGGAGTCATGGATTTGGATCTTGCATTAAGGATATATATTCTCCCATCTCTTACGGGAAAAAGTACTTCTGATAAAAAGAATGAGACGGAAAGATGGGAAAAATCTAATCGCATGAGTATCATGATTATGAAAAAGGTCATACCGGAATCATTCAGATGCACTATATCTGAAATGATAACTAAATCTAAAGATTTCATTACAGAAATTGAGAAAAGATATGTCAATAGTGAAAAGGATGCAATTAGTACACTTTTGATAGATCTTTTTTCGATGAAGTATAGTGGTAATGACAATATTCGGGAGTACATTATGCACATGTCTCACCTAGCTTCAAAATTAAAAGCACTTTAGCAAGTAATTCATGAGAATTTGATTGTGCATAAGGTTTTGACATTTCTTCATCATCGGTTCAATCAGTTCAAAGTGAGTTACAATTTTCAAAAGGAGTCTTGGACTCTTAATGAGTTGATTTCTCATTGTGTTGAGAAGAATGAAAGATTGAAGTCAGAAAAACTAAGAGTGCTCACATTGCTATTATTTTTAAGAACAAGAATATGCCCAAAAATAAGGATAAAATTACTGAAAATACATATAGCAGAAAGAATCAACAAGGTAGATCTTCTAGATCAAATGGATTTGCATATTATTTCTATCAAGATGAATGACATGAAAAGAAACATTGCACTACCTATCATGTTTGGCGTGCTAGAAAAGATATGATTCTTTCATTGGTTTGTTCTTAGGTTAATTTGACTTCGGTTCCTAGACATACATGGTGGATAGATTCGGATGCATCTACTCACATTAGTGTGTCTATGCAGGGTTGCCTAAGTTGCAGGAAGCCAAATGATGGTGAAAGATACATCAATGTGGACGATGACAACATGGGTGAAGTTGAAGTTTTCGGAAAATTTAGATTATTGTTAGACTGGATTTTTATTAGGATCTTGATGATATTTTTGTTGTATCGTCTTTTAGACGAAACTTGATTTCTATTTCTGTTTTTGGACAAATTTGGTTTCTCTTGTTCATTTGGAAATGGAAAATTTAGTCTACTTCATGATTCGATTTCAGTTTGATCTGGTTCTTTGTCTAGTTATGATAATATTTATTCTCTCGATGAATTACTTCATATCGTGAATCATTGCATGTAAGCACTCGGAGTGTTAAAAGAAAATTAACAAATGAAAATTTAACTACGTTCTGGCACAAAAGATTGGCCCTCATATTCATTCTGGGAATGGAAAGATTAGTATCGAACGAAATTCTCAAACCTTTATATTTCACGGACTTTAGTGTTTTTATAAACTGTATAAAGGGAAAACAAACCAATAAGAGGAGATTTGAAGTCAATCTGTTCATGAATGTTTTAAATTTGATTCATATTAATATTTGTGGACCATTCTCTACTGTTGCAATGAATTGTCAAATTTATTTATTGCATTCACCGATGATTACTCTAGATATAACTACATTTATCTCTATATCACTCTAGAAAAAAACATTAAAAACAACAGTTTATATCTTTAATAGAGTGCCAACTAAAGCAACTCTCAAGCCACTGATAAACTTCGGATTGGTCGAAAGCCTAGTCTGAAGAATTTTATTTTTACATTCGGGGATGTCCACTTAAAGCTAAGCCTTGTAAGCCAAATAAGAAAAAAAAGTTGACCTCACGACTTGCTAGTTGTTACTTTGTTGGTTCTATGAAAGATTTAGGGGCTACAAATTTTATGATCCCACATTTAACTCTATTTTTCGAAACTGGAAATGCTCACTTCTTTGAGGATATTGAGTTTGGAGTGGAAGATAAGTTCGGAGATATTGTCTTTGAGGAGTAGTATATTGATATTTCCATATGTATTGTTGGAATTGATCTTGACTTTTGATTGGAACATTCATCGCATGTTCTTCAAGAACATTAGATGGATGTTGGAATGGTGGAGGATGACCCAGTCAAGCTTCGTCAGTCAATGAAATATTCTAACTCACAAAAGTGGATAGATGTCATGAATGAAGAGATGAAATATATGGAAGACAATGAAGTTAGGGATTTTACCATTACCAGAAAGTACGAAACCTATTGGTTGTAAATGGATTTCAAGAGGTAATGTGGAAAGATTCAAAACTCGTCTTATGGTAAAGAATTTCACACAGAAAGAAGACAGTGCCTATAAGGAGACTTTCTATCCGGTTTATTCGAAAGACTCATTAAGTACAATAATGACATCAATAGTACATTTTAACCTTAGGTTATATCATATAAATGTTAAGAATGTATTTTTCAATGGTGACATTGATGAATATATATATATATATATATGATGCAACGAGGATCTGTTCAAAAATAATATTATTTCAACCAAGAACTTTTGTATCTGTGGATCCAAAGGCTCAAGTAGATATCTAGACAGTGATACTTAAAATTCATTAAATAATCATTTCGTTCGGTTTTGAGATGAATTTAGGTAATGATTTTGTATACCATAAGTTAATGGCACCAAGAAAAACACGAACCGCAACGAGCCTGACGGGAAGAAATGGAGGAGAAACGCAAAGCTCGAAAGGAAACACCAACCCTAGCTTGTAACTTCAAGAAAAAAAGGAGGAGAAGATTTCTTATGATTTAGTTATAGGAAATATGATTTATGTTCAAGTATGTACACGTTAGATATCGTGTATTTAGTGGAATGTTGTGATTATATTAAAGTGATTCATGATTGATCATGGAAAAGTAGTCAAATTGATTTTTTGGTTACTTAAAAACAAAACATGGAGTTGCTTATATATCAAATGTCAGACAAGTTTGAGATCATTATTTACAGTGGCTTTGATTTGACTGTTTAATTTTGTTAAACTGTTGTGAATAGTGGACTATATATATAATTTACTCAAGTTATTTTGTGAATATATTGCAACAGTTTTATTCTCTAACAACAACACGAGTTCGAGAAAGTTTAAATGGATCAAACTTAAATACATCCGCTTACTAAAGGGCTACCACACAAGTTGTATGTTGAGCATGTTACTCATATGAGTTATGCATTTGGAGAATATTTAGTTTATGTGGGATCTTAAGAGCCTTATGCATTTATTGATAAAGCTGTGTTTAACATGGTTTAGATCTCACCATGGTTAATTGGACCAGTTGGAAATAGACATGCTTGATCACATTACATGTAATCTTCCATGCCACACTTCCGCATCGTGATCTTTGTCATTCTTTTGTGTTGATATTCGTGATTGTTGATGGGTTTAGTTTATAGTTAACGAATGCCGCTTCTGTCCTATATTAATACAATTGATAGACTAGATTGATTTATGGGTACATTTTTGTGATGACAATACAGTTGAGCTCAAATTATACAATACGTAATTATAAAGTAACATATAGCCCAAGTGGGAGATTTTTGGAACATTAATCCAACGTTGGACTTATATGTAAATAATTATGTATTAAGAATTATTTTATTTATAAGTCTATTAAAAGTGATCAAATTAATTGGACTTAAAGTATCTAATATGGTGTGAGCCTTTATTGTGTAGAGACTATTAGACTTCTAATTGTATGATGGCTGAAGTAGGAAACTCTAATTGCCGTATATAAATATGGTTGTGGTCTCCAAGTCATACGTACTCTTTCATATCTATTTCCCATCCCATCGATAGATTGATTTAGGGAGAAACTTAAAGGACTTCTCCACGAAATATGTGATGCGAAAGACACACCATCAGATTTACGGATACACTCGACTTCTTAGTTATACGGTAAGATCCGATTAATTCCAATGGATCAATGTAATTCTTAAATTCTCTATCTTTACTCTCAATCATTCTAACATGGATCATTTTAAGCCATAGTTTTTCATTCATACCACAAATGTCTTGTTCATATGCTTTAATTTTGGGGTGGGTAAATGGTCGGATCACCGATTAGATTGCTAGAATATAAAGTTAAGGAGAATTTAGGAAGAAAATGGATGGTCTGAGATCTATAAAGAAGATCCAAATGAGGATTCAGATTAAGATCCAACAGATCTGGAGGCCGTAATAAGATCATATCCAATATTTACAGACTAATATGGGGGCTGAAATATATGTCACTTACTCCTCCATTCTCCACTACTAATAGTAGTTGAGGTAATAAAAATCAACAATGTCATCATGATATGAAATGTCATTCCCTAAGACTCACTCATCCTGTTGACCTTCGTTAGTCCCGCGGTGGACCGATCTACATCTTATCTCTCGAAAACTTGATCTAATCTATCATCATGACTGATGTGAATATGACCACCTGATATTACCCGGGTATATTCTCTTGTATTTATCGTTACCCGGGGGCTCGTCCGACATGGTTACGTAATATTTTCAGTATTTTCATATGTCTATCGCGAGGCATTCTCAGGGGGTATTCTCGTAATTCAGGCTCGCTGGGCCCCGTATACAGTTTTTGTAGGCGTTTTGAGATGTTTTGAGTTATCTCGATCCCGGAAGGGGCCAGGGGTATTTTCATAATTTTCCACCCGGGAGCACATCGGTCGGGTGCAACGATGTTATGTGGCTGCGTATTCACTGCTTGGAGGCAAAGAACTAATTTGCGAGGTTTTCCGGTATTTTCTCATCGTATTTCCGACTAATATCTTGACCGAGATAGGTTCCTGAAACTTCGGGATCAGCGTGACATTTATTATATTATAATTGGAGGTTATTTAAGTGTTTTGGGATATGATTAGTAAACTAGGCTTATGGGCTCAAGTAAGTGAAGTTGGGTTGGATTTCTCTATAAATACAAGCCCGAGTACATTTGGACGGGTTCAGACTGTTATTACGCTTTCCAAGGCAAAATATTATTCTGCATACTGTAGAGTCGCGACTTTTTGCCCGTAGCCGCGACTGGTTGCTTGCTTCCCAGCTTGAGTCGCGACTTGTTGCTCTTCACCCCGCACCCGCGACTTATTGCTCATAGTAGCGAGTTATCGCTCCGCTGCACACAGTCGCGACTTGTTGTTTACCAAGCCTGTCTTGCGACTTGTTGCCATCTGCCTTCGACCCACGAGTTATTGCTGCTACAGTGTATTTCGCGAGTTGTGGTCAACAACTCGCGACTGCACACCTCTTGGGTGCAACGAAGCGTTTTCGATCATTATAGTGGAAATCAAGGTAGAGCTGTTTTCATCTTGATTATTGTTATCACATAATTGTACTTGTAACCTTCGATCATTATAGTGGAAACCAAGGTAGAGCTTTGCTCTCCCGAGGACGTAAGCCCACACATTTTGGGCCCAACCTCGTATATCGCTCGTGTCCTCATAACAAAATAATTTCGAGTAATTAAAAAATCGACTGATCTAAGAATAAATATCCAAAATATTTTTAGACAAGATCAGTTTGGCGCCGTCCATATACATGACATCCCGAGACTAACGGTTAAGGAATGGCTCGATATGAGACGCCGGGCCGGCTTTGTGTTGATAAAGGACGGACTCACCTTTCGAATTCCGAGAAGTGACAATGTATCGAATCGGTCGGCCCTGGCATATTTGGAGCGGAACCCAGAGTTGCCGCCTCGTGGTCGGGATATTTTCGAACCCAGAGTCCCTTACAATCTCTTTCGGACCTGAGGATTTATCTGGGGTTTTCTCCCCACAAGACGATGTGTTGGTTGTCTCTCCTATTATTGCTAATCATCCCGTTTCTCGAGTATTGGTGGACACCGGAGCTGCTACCAATATTTTGACCCTTGCAGCTTTTGAGCAAATGGCATTGAAGGGAACCACCCAGCTCCAACCCGTACATACAAAGTTAGTCGGTTTTAATAACAGTGTTGTTGTTGTTGAGGGATCTGTTTTTCTGCCTGTAACCTTGGGCGATCCCGAAATATCAAGAACTTTGATGGTGGAATTTGTAGTGGTGGATCTCTCTATATTTCCTTATAATGTGATCATTGTGAGAAGTTGTTTAAACCTATTTGGAGTTGTGGTATCTCAACCACATTTGGTGATGAAGTTCCCAACACCGTTAGGGATTGAGAAGATGAAGGGAGATCAAGAGCTGGCGCGCTCTTGTTATAATGTGATGTGTAGAAGTGGTATGGATGGATCGAAAGCGAAGTTACCCGTTTGTATGGTGGAAGTCTCGTCCGATGAAGTTATTGATACAAATGACGGACCATCTCTTAGGAAGTTTAAAGAGAACGATATGAAGATGGAGCCTTTGGGAATCAAGACAGTGCCTTTATTCCCCGATAATCTTGAAAAGACAGTGACGATCGGTTCCGAGTTGTCACCAGAGGTTGAGAAGGAGGTAATTTTTTTTGCAAAGTAATGTAGATGTTTTCGCTTGGTCTTATCAGGATTATGTGGGGGTTGATCCTCAAGTCTGCTCTCATATACTCAATGTTAACCCATATGTGCGACTAGTTCATCAGAAGAAGAGGAAGTTTTCCCATGAGAAAGAGAGGGCGATTGATGAGGAGGTGGAAAGTTTGCTGCGGGCAGGATTCATAGAGCCTGTTAGATACACGGATTGGGTCGCGAATCCAGTGGTGGTCCCAAAGTCGAGTAATGGCTGGAGAGTTTGCATTGATTTTACTGATTTGAATAAAGCATGCCCGAAGGATCTGTATCCGCTGCCGGCCATTGACAAGATGGTGGATGCGACATGTGGCTTTGAATTCCTTAGTATGTTAGATGCTTTTAAGAGATATAATCAAATTTTTATGCATTGTGAGGACAAGTTGTTTACTTCATTTATGACAAATAAAGGCATTTTTTGCTATAGAGTTATGTAATTTGGGTTGAAAAATGCTGGGGCCACCTATCAACGTTTAATGAATTCGATGTTCAATTATATGATCGGAAAATCTTTGGAGGTTTATATCAACGATATATTGATAAAGAGTAAACATGGGGATAATCACATCCAGTATTTGAATGATTGTTTTGGGGTACTGAGAAAGTATAGAATGAAATTGAATCCGCTTAAGTGTGCGTTTTGTGTGAAAGGAGGCAAGTTCCTCGGCTTTATGGTATCTGAGAGAGGAATTGAGATGAATCCTGACAAGATAACATCTATACATGAAATGACCCCTCCAATGACTGTTAAGGAAGTTCAAAGGCTAACTGGAAGATTTGCCTCATTGAATCGCTTCATTTCGCGATCAGCAGCGAGAAGTTTGCCATTTTTTAAGGTTTTACGTAAGACGAACCTTTTGTATTGGGACGACGAATGTAGCAGGGCTTTTGAGAGTTTGAAAGATTATCTGAGTAAACCACCGTTTATGTCACCTCCTTCACCGGAGGAACCGTTGGGTTTATATTTGGCAGTGACAAAAGAGGCATTGAGCGCCGCGTTAGTAAAACTTAGCGATAAGGAACACATACCGATATATTATGTGAGCAGGAAATTGTAGGGAGCGGAGTCCCGATATACTGATCTAGAGAAGTTCATATTAGCTCTGATAGTCGCCTCGCGGAAATTGAGGCACTATTTCAATGACATCATATTGCAGTCTTGACAGATCAACCTATCCGAAGTGTGTTATCAAAGATTGATGCCTCAGGCAGGCTAGCAAAGTGGAATATCGAATTGGGCCAGTATCAGATAGAGTATATCTCCAGGCGAGCGTTAAAGGCCCATGTGTTAGTGGATTTCATAATAGAGATGACTCGGTCGGAAGAGTTGGGTATTCAGGAGTACTGGGACGCCTTTGTAGATGAATCGGTGTCTGCCGGGTTAGCCGGTATCGGTGTTTATTTTAAGGAAAGGAAGTCTGGTGAAGAACATGAATATGATGTAAAGTTGCGCTTCCCTGCAACTAACAACGTCGCCGAGTATGAAGCCTTGATATTTGGTATTAACTTGGCAGTGGAAATTGGAATCGTTCGTTTGCATGCTCATTTTGATTCGCAGTTAGTGGTGAACCAATTTGTAGATACTTACGCCACCAATGAGAACCATTTGTGGAAGTATTTAGAAAAGCTGAAAGAGGCGGCTAAAAATCTTAAGATATTCACGCTTACCTATATCCCAATGGAGGAAAACACTCGTGCAGACGGTCTTGCAAAGGCGGCAACAATTTTAGAACTCTCGGATGAGTCAAAGATAACAACTATGATCTATTACCAGCCCTCTATCAGTCCTGCGGAGAAATAGACAGCCGAGGTGGCTAATTTGGAACTTTTGAATGAGACGTGGTTTTTATTGGATGTCATAACCGACGAGTCATCTTGGAAGGATGCCATCGTAAATTATCTAATCAAGAGAGAATTGCCCACCGACGAAGGCGAGGCTCGGAGGACTATGCAAAGAGCTACGAATTTCGTCTATGTGGATGATAAGCTGTATAAGAAGAATTTCGGAGGCCCATATCTTCGATGTTTGTCCCCGATACAAGCAAAGGTTGTTATAGAAGAAGTTCACGCTGGGGACTGTGGTGATCATTCAGCAGGTTGATCTTTAGCGAATAAGGTTAAGAGGGTGGTTATTTTTTGCCAACACTGGTGAAAGATTGTGTGAGCTTTGTTCGGGCTTGTTCTGCTTGTGAGTTCCACTCAAACGTGCATCATGTACCGAGAGCTAGTATGAAACCTTTACCGACAACATGTCCTTTCGATATGTGGGGCATCGATATTTTAGGACCATTTCCGAAGGCACCTAGCCAAAAGAAGTTATGCATCGTGGCTGTGGAGCATTTCTCTAAGTGGATAGAGGTTGAAGCTGTATCGCGAGTTCGGGAACAGGAAGTTATCAGTTTCCTTCGGAGGTACATCGTGTGTCGATTCGGAATTCCCAGGATTTTGGTATCAGATAACGGAACGCAATTTGCGTGAAAGAGGGTTAATGAATGGTGTGAGAGTTATGGAATCGAACAGCGGTTTACTTCCGTGGCACACCCAGAAACGAACGGACTTACAGAGGTTATTAACCGTATTATCCTACAACAGCTGAAGACACGAATAGATGAATCTAAAGGCTCTTGGGTGGATGAGTTGCATAATGTGATGTGGGCATATCAGACATCACCGAGGTCCACTACCGGATTCAGCCCCTTCTCTTTAGTGTATGGCTTTGAGGCCGTGTCTCCGGTTGAAGTGACCATTTTATCAGAAAGAGTTATCGCTTATGACGAGGTGTTGAATGAGGATATGAGAAAGTTGGACCTTCATTGTGTTGATGATATCCGTGATAGAGCTGCGATACGAATGGAGGTATGTAAAAAGCGGATGGCTAAGAAGGACGACAAAGGCGTTCGACCTATGTTGTTAAAAGTTGGAAACTTGATTCTTAAGAAGTGGAAGTCTCGAAGCATGTTGGTAAGTTGGATCGAAAGTGGGAAGGACCGTACAGAGTAACGGCCGTAGTGAAGGAAGGAACGTACAAATTCGCAAATATGAGCGGGGAGGAGCTGCCACGGACTTGGCATATTTCCAATTTGCGTAAGTATTATGTATAGACGTGACTCATCGATCTTTTTGAAAATAAAAATTTCCCCTCTTTTTTATGGTCGTATTCTAATTTTTTAAGTATCTCTTTTGACGACATGAATTCAATCGACTAGGAGACTGGTAAGGTAGGAGTAGGTCCATTGCATTTTAGTACGAAGGAGGATGGAATAAATTAAATAGGTTAGATTAGAAGTGCAATGTACCACCTGTCTTATAGTCGATCATTTTCACACTTGTCAAATTAGATACTGCGTCACAATATTTTGAACATGATGAGTCTTCCTGTCCGCGGTAGAACCGTCTGTACATAATTATTGTTGGAATATGTTAAGAGGCATGTTTGTTGTGATGTATATTTCCGTGGCAAATCAGGGTGCAAGTATATACTTGACTCCTCCATGACACGTTCCGCATGGCACCGTCTTATGGACGGACCGAGTGACACCGTTTTATGAACGGGTCGAGAGTGCGATGGCGCCGTCTTATGGACGGGCCAAGTAAGTGGCGACGCCATCTTATGGACGGGTCGAGAGTGTGATGGCCCCGGGTGCATGTATATACCGGCGGCGAGAGTGTGATGGCCCCAGTTGCAAGTATATACCGGTGGCAAGAGTGTGATAGCCCCGGGTGCAAGTATATACCGGTGGCGAGTGTGTGATGGCCCCGGGTGTAAGTATATGTGATGGCTCCGGGTGCAAGTATATAACGGTGGCGAGTGTGTGATGGCCCTGGGTGTAAGTATATACCGGTGGCGAAGATATATTGGTGAAGGTAGAGCGGTGGACTTATTTTAAGTATCTACTCATTTTAAAGAGGCGTTCGTCTTAGAGTTATCGCGGACTCATTCAAGCCTCGCTACATTGGAGACTCTTACGCATTACTATTAGTATTATGCGCGTTATTATTGAGCACTCCTACTTGCGTAAGGGAATACCTAAGATTTAGGTAGATTCTAAATTTCTCGTGGATTGAATTATTCGGAGTTATATATCTCTTGAAGATTGTGGCGAGAAAAGAAAGTTGAGAAGATGAGAAGTTATATTATTCAGAGTGTGTTTCTCTATTAAAAGCACAGTGGAGAAATTGAAAGGAAAACAAAATCGAATTTTATATACATGTGGAATACAAAATGGGGAGAGAATACAAAAGTGAAGAAACTATATATAGAAGTTTATTTCTTCTTCTTCTGAGAGCCTGAGCCTTCACCAGGTCCACCGGGGCGCTTTTTCACCAGCTTTATTTTTTGGGAGGATGGAGGGTTGACGCCATTTTCTTGAGGCCCTGCAGCGGCCAACTTCTTGGAGGCGAACCTCGCCATCTCATCTTCGTGGCGCTCCCGAAGATGGGCCCTCCTCTGTTTCGACATCCGAGTAGAGTTGCTGGTGAAGATCTTCATCCAAGTTAAAATGTAGCGCCCCGAACGGATCCTGTGAACAATCCAATATGTCCTCACCGGGTACAGGCTCGAACTTCCCGGTGAGTTTGGGGTCGAGTTTCTTTTTCTCCTCAGCTGTCAGGGATATGCCCAGGATTCTCTACGTCTGGACACTCCCTCGTAAGAAGCACATGACATTCGACTTGGCATTAGCTAACGCCCCCAGATTTCGGAATGTATGGAAGTGTACTGTGTACTCTCATATTAACTTGCGGAAGCAGTCGTTAATATGGGACGTCAGCTTGCTGATTCGTGCCCGGAGTCGATCGGTGATGGATTGGAGGCATTCATTCCTTGCTTTTAGCTCTTTAACCTCCTCCGTGGCTTTCCCGAGAGCTTTCTTATCGGCCGCATTTTCCTCTTTGGCCTTCCTCAGTTTGCTCTCGGGTCTTCTTCAATTTGTCATGCGCGTACTTCTCATTCACCTTGAGGGTCTCTATGGATTGTTCAAGGGCATGCCTTTGCCCGATATGGAAAGCGGAGTTCTCCGTCAGCTCGCTGCGATGAGCTCGAAGTAAAGACTCGATCGCCTTACTATGCTCTTATCGGAGTGCTGTCATCTCTTGGGCATGCTTATCTCGCTGATTTTGCATCAGCTTCTCCGCTGCTTTCTTCGTTTGCTCCCCAATAATGTCTGGCGAGTCGAGCTCCAAATGCCTGAGCATGCAGTATTCCCCTATTGCAGCTGCGGTGCCCAAATCGATTATGGTGCGCTCCATCTGAAATGAAAACAAGAATGGTTAGTATATAAGTAACAGGGAAGCAATTGCTAGTATCGCAACGAACCTCCCCAATGGTGCGACGCATCGTCGCGGTCTGACCCATTAACAGACCAACGTCGGTAAACACCGTGTGGTCATCCCGACGTATGCGGAAACTCTGGGTTCAGCTCCAAATATGCTAGGGCCGGCCGATTCGATACGTTGTCACCTCTCGGAATTCGAAAGGTGAGTCCGTCCTTTATCAACACAAAGCTGGCCCGGCATCCCATATCAAGCCATTCCTTAACCGTTAGTCTCGGGATGTCATGTATACGGAAGGCGTCGATAAATTCGATGGTTAACCCACTCTTTCTGATGGGTTCCACGATCTCCAAGGCGGTGGGACCTTCCGCCGGTCTTTTCCCCTTGTCCGGACGGGTACCTTGGCTGGTCTCTCCCTCCGGACGGGCTTCTTGGCATACTTCCTCCACCACCGGGTCCATCGGCTGGTCCTCGCTAATCTCGTCCTCCTCATCGTCCCCGATGATATCCACTAATGTTTCGGCAAAGTCGTACATGCCTTCATCGGGGGTGGGCTCCTCAACAGCGTACTCTAATCGCCGAGACAAGGGGATTAGGTCTTCGGGACTCTCAGTAATTGCTGCAGCCGACTCCTCATTTACCGGCTCGGGATTGGCCATCGTTGCAGCAGATTGTGGTGGTGGAGGAGTGACGTGTCTTATTTCCCCAGTCGGGGATGCCACTTCTTGTAGACTTGACGCCAGCTCGGCCGCGGCAGTTCGGTTCCGAGTCCCCGGAGGCGCCTCAAAGATGAGCTCATCTTTGTTGGATCCTTAGCTGGAGCCATTATTTTATCTGCAAGACAAGTAAGTTAGGTGAGAAATACGAAGTGGAAATTAAAAACAAGTATGAATCAAGTTCCTAAGGTTCTTTCCTATCAAAGAAGAATTATCAAGTTTAGCCCCGATATGAATATGCGGTTTAGATACCTAGTAGTTCTCTACTAAAACGGCCACATTCTAAGTATTCAAGAGAAATAGTGTGGGTGGCGATCGGAGGTGTCAAAAGACGGTCGGTGGGTTCAGGTTGGTATAAGACACAGTCGGAAGGGAGATAATGCTGTTCAAGTATCGATACCCACTTCCGAGCATGCATGCTATAAGGTTGGTTAAAGGATTTAAGGGCTTTTACCGCGGAACTTTGAGGGCCGAGGGTGTTTTCGAGACGAGCGATCCTCTCGAAAAAATGAGAATTAATGGTGGAAAGGCAAGGAGGAAAAGTGGATGTGATCGAATCGAAACTCCTCGAACCGGATGAGGAGTCCGAATGATCTGAGGATGAAGTAGTGGCGGAGCTCGAGGATTCGGCGCGATCGGAAGTCATTGGTAAATTTAATTCAAATTTATTTTTTGAAATTATTTTTACAGATTTTATTAAGTGTCTCGCGAGTTATTGGCGAAAAGTTGCGAGAATTACTGTTTAAGTCCTTAGTCGCGAGTTGTGGAAGTTATGTCGCGAGTTGTACAGTGCTCGCGAGTTATACAAGTGATCCTGAAAGTCGCGAGTTATCGATGGTTCGTCGCGGTTGGCACAGTAGTCGCGAGTTATAGATGTTCTCAAAGAGCGCGAGTAGTTACGAAAAGTCACGGATAGCACAGTGTTACGACAAGTCGCGAGTGCAAGGGATTCCGCGCGAGAAAATGAGTTATGATGTGCGTACAAGGTATTTATAGGGATGATATCCCGAGTCGAAAAATCCCAAAATTTTCACCCGAGCTCAGAATCTGACGTTCTTAGTGTCAAAAAGATCGTATTGACGAGAGAATTTCAACCGTGCTAAGGATTTCTTCGACGGGGCTCCCGAACGATAATCGGCTTTCGGGACGAGCTGGTGATATATGATTTACGACTCATAATCTAAATCTGAAAACCAGGGGACTATTGATATTACCCGTGTATATTCTCTTGTATTTATCCTTACCCGGGGGCTCGTCCGACATGGTTACGTAGTATTTTCGGTATTTTCATATGTCTATCGCGAGGCATTCTCAGGGGGTATTCTCGTAATTTAGGCTCGCTGGGCCCCGTATACAGTTTTTGTAGGCGTTTTGAGATGTTTTGAGTTATCTCGGTCTCGGACGGGGCCAGAGGTATTTTCGTAATTTGCCACCCGGGAGCACATCGGTCGGGTGCAACGATGTTATGTGGCTACGTATTCACTGCTTGGAGGCAAAGAACTAATTTGCGAGGTTTTCCGGTATTTTTTCATCGTATTTCCAACTAATATCTTGACCGGGATAGGTTCCCGAAACTTCGGGGTCAGCGTGTCATTTATTATATTATAATTGGAGGTTATTTAAGTGTTTTGGGCTAAGTGAAGTAAACTGGGCTTATGGGCTCAAGTAAGTGAAGTTGGGCTGGATTTCTGTATAAATACAAGCCCGAGTGCATTTGAACTGATTCAGACTATTATTACTCTTTCCAAGGCAAAATATTATTCTGCATACTGTAGAGTCGCGACTTTTCGCCCGTAGCCGCGACTGGTTGCTTGCTTCCCAGCTTGAGTCGCGACTTGTTGCTCTTCACTCCGCACCCGCGACTTATTGCTCGTAGTCGCGAGTTATCGCTCTGCTACACGCAGTCGCGACTTGTTGTTTACCAAGCCTGTCTCGCGACTTGTTGCCATCTCCCTTCGACCCGCGAGTTATTGCTGCTACAGTGTATTTCGCGAGTTGTGGTCAACAACTCGCGACTGCACACCTCTTGGGCGCAACGAAGCGTTTTCGATTGTTTTTCGAGCCGTTTTCATCTGGATTATTGTTATCACATAATTGTACTTGTAACCTTCGATCATTATAGTGGAAACCAAGGTAGAACTTTGCTCTTCCAATGACATAAGCCCACACATTTTGGGCCCAACCCCGTATATCGCTCGTGTCCTCATAACAAAATAATTTCGAGTAATTAAAAAATCGACTGATCTAAGAATAAATACCCAAAATATTTTTAGACAAGATCACCACCAATGTTATATAACTCGTAACCCACAACAAATATGAAATAAACGTAGAAACACAAAATTATACCCAAATAAAAAGAATGATAAATGTGACACACTCACAGAACAAAGAATGAATTACGAGTGATAAATCGAGTGAATGTCAAAGAGAAATCTTGATAAGTTCTGAAAATTTTTTCAAGGAAACCTAAGGAGGAACCCAAATAAATTCCAAAGTCCTCAATTTTGAGTTCTAGAGGTTTTTTATAGCATAACCTAATAAAAGTAGCTAATTTGACCTAGAAGACCTTATTCTCGGTCCAACTTTAGCATACTTATATTTGAAGTTCAAGACATTACTTAAATTGTGCCTAAATTGAAATAAATAAATAAGATAAAGCATCTTGATAGGCTCCTTCAATTCATCATCATTTAATTTTCCAATTACTTTGCTCCAAGTATAACCAATTAAATTTTCGAGTTCATTCTGCATCTTATTGCTCCTTAAACGTGTCATGGGTCTGCTTGAAATACGAAGTGGTTCAGTTGGATTCAGATAGGTAGTCGAGTCCATTTTGCTTGTTTCATCATATGTGTTACTTTTGAAGTTTCTCTTGACTGTTGTTTTTGGATCAGGTCGCATCTTGGGTAGAAACTATTCACATTGGGCCATGTCATATCTTGGGTAGGGTCGGTTTGCCCGAACTCATAGGTCCCAGTCCGAAAGTCTCGTTTACTAGCCTATTGGATGGCAACGACCTTAAGAAGGGTGGCTATAATCCAACCATAGTGATACTGACCGTTCTGTATGCTTTTTGAAAGATCATTTTTACTAGGATCGTTTGGTTGCTTGTAGGTTGGAATTCAACTATCATGACATTGGACTGTAGGTGTCTGCATGAAAATTCGATGATCCGAAAAACCGAGGTAACTGAACCGATTTTTCAGTTATCCGAACCGTAAACACTTAATCGGATCGGATGAGATTTTGGATCGGATACGGTTTTTCAAAATTCATATCCGATCCGATATTTTTATTATATTATATTATATTTTTTTTCTAATTTTGTAAAGTTAAAACGTTATATATGGTATATTTTTTCGTTATTATAAATATTTGTTTTTCCATTAATATTAATTTTTTATTTTTTATTTTTAATTTTCAAAAATAACCCATATGTAAGAATATCAAATAATCAATATCGAAAATTGATTTTTGAAATTCAAGTTTTTAGTAAGTTAGATAAATTTTTCGGATATTTTATATTATCATTTAAAATATTCTTAATTTTACAATTGATTTTATTTTTATAGGTTGTGATTACGAATATCTAAATAAATTATGTTTATTTTTTGCAAATTCATATACTTAGAAGAAAATATAATTCATTGATTACGTACATTTGTTTTAATTTAATTTCTATATTGAATTCAAGTTTTGCTTTATGAATGTTTGAAAATTCTGAATCTACGTTTTTTTGGTTGTTTTATAATTTGTATATTTATCAAATAAGTAACATTTTTTTGAATGATTAGTGATAATTTCTTATAATAAATTATAATTAAAAAATAAATATTATGATATCCGCAAATCGATCCGCAATCTGATCCACTATTGCGGATCGGTTTCGGATCATGATTTTTCTTATCCATATCAATCGGATCGGATAAAAAAAATGTTGATCGGATCGGTTACCCGGTCGACGCACACCCCTACTGGACTATTCTATATTCTTCTTTGGAACATCTTTCTTTATGAGGATCGTTCTATTCCTTCTAATTGCATGGGTTCTAGAAGCTTGAATGACTGTGGGGTTCGTCTATAGGCCTTGCTAACTTAATAACTTGAGTTTAGGCCCAATAGCCAATGTCCTGCAGAGTCGGGCCAACGTTTCAGCTTCCGAGGTTTGCACGTCTTGAGATTGCAGTGCTAATGATTATCATATGACACGTTCTTTACCCTCCACGGTCCACCTATCAAATATCCAACATTTATGGTGTATATAAAAATGCACAATTGCCCTATAGTGTATATAAAAGAGCGGTGTCGGAGAGAGCAAAGAGTAGTAGGGATGAGTAGCAAAGAATGGAAGGAAACCGAACATCGGCTTGTTTACAACAGAGATGCGTAGCACTACCACCTCTCGCCCGACCCATGGAATGAAATTATAGTTAATCCTTTGGTTAAGCGGGCCATAGCTTCCATTGTAGATAATTATTTCTTAAAATTTATAACTAGTAATATTAATGAACATTTTATACAATTGTTTATAACTAATTTTTTTAAATCATAAAGTGGAAAATTGTTGTTTTGATATAAAACTCAAAACATGTTGTGCTTTATAATGTTTTACACAATGCAAATTAATATGACATATCTATAATAAGTTTTTCATTATGTTAAATTTCACCGATGATGAAGATGAAACCGCACTATAAAAAATTTAACAAATAATTTACTATATTACTCAATATTTTAAAAATCTTTAGTCTCAACAATGCTTTTTTGAATTTCGCACCGGTCAAGATCAATATTATGGAGCAAATATCCGATAATATCATTTTTTATTTTTATTTTTTTAAAATAATTAATTATTTTCTTTTTTATGATCATACCTAAAAAAACAGGAAATAGACTCTAGTACCCAATTACGAGTGACATCGAAAAAATACCGATACTAGTCAGTATTTGACATCCCGACCGATATACTAACAGTTTAACAACCAATATGAAAACATAGGTATGAACTAGATTAAATTTTGATTTTTAGCAGTAAGGTTGTCAGTATGGGATTTGAAATACTACGTGATGCGAAAAAATAATGACAAATGTCAAATGCCAAATGGTGTGTAGAATTAATACCCTTAACTCCAAATGTTCTCTTGAGCATTATGATGGATGTCTTTCAATGTTATGCTTCAAAATGGCAACAAAATCATCGAATAAGTATCCGTATATAACAAAAACATGTCAAAACATCATCAAATTCACTGAAACCCCAACAACAAAAGGTTCCATCAATAATCTTGTTAAGAAGTAGAATATAACTCCTAACGCAATTGAAATTGGTAGTGCAGGCAATGCACGACGACACACAGCCAACAATATAAGCGTACAGCCAAGCCCCGATATAATCGCTAGATAACAAGCGTAAACAGTCATCAAATCATACATTGCAGCCCTCCCTACAAGCACACTATAAAATATAAAGTCTCCCATACCAAGCTTTATTCCTCTTGAATTACCTGGTTCTGTAATATCCCTCTGATTTTCTTGTGACACCCTATTTTCATTATCTTCATTCCCATTGTTATTCACCAATGGAGATCTCTCCATTTGATCTAGTGAAACCTCTTGAATTTCACTATGATGCACACTGACGTTTTCTTCGACAGGGATCACTGTATTCGTGTTATGATCACCTCTAATTGTTAAGAACTCTTGCAACTCTAAACCTTGACTGGTACTGTGATCATTTACGCCGAATCCTGCTACAACGAGCATACCTAAACTTGGATCTCGAATACCAGAAGTAGAACTTGTAGCTGCATTTGGCCTTGATTCATAGACCAAGGCAGGCAATTCGTCATCTCTACTGGAGGCTAACTCGACTAATAACTTTAATGGACCTCCAGGAGCTAAAACAGCTACTAAATCATATAATGCAAGTGCAACTAACAAAACCCACGTAGTCCACTCGGGTAAACGTGAAAACCATGCTGCTACTATAATACCCAATATCACCATGTTACTCTGCTTCACAATTACTGGAATTCCATTTGAAAAAACTGAAATCGTACCCAAAACTGTGAAATTGAAAAGTAGCACAGTGAATGTTACGGCGTCAACTGGAATGCTAAACTTCTCGATTATCGATATCAAAATCATGCTGCCCATGGTGGAGAAGATCATGAAAACGGACAAGCGGGTGTAGTAAAGGAGGAAATTGGTGAATCGGTAATAATAAAGAAGGACGAGGACGAAAGTAACCACAGTGATAATGGCGACGAACACAACTGCGTTCAAAACCGCTCCCTCAAACTTTTGAACTGTAGAATCCGTCGGAGTCTCTAGGTATACCAAATTAGCGGCGGTGCGAACAGCGATACTAGCATCGGCAGCGGAGGAGGGGTTGAATACTGTGTAGACAAGGAGAGCGACAAGAAGCATGCAGATGGAGACCGGTGCCATAACTCCAATGATTTCTTGACCAATTATCTCCAGCACGCTTCCACCCTCCATTTCGGAGCTCCACCGCCTGGATCGCCGTGTATTCCCAGTTCGCCAAATCGATTTACAAACTTGGGAACTTGGCGTACCGGCGCGCCTCAGCGAATTATAAAAAATGGGAAAGCTTAAAAGCTAGCCTTTTCCTTTTACTTTTTTATTAAACCCCAAATTCCAAACTACTCTAAATTCCAATCTTAAAACTTAAACCTCCAATTCTAAACCCTAAAACCTAAACCCTAAAGTATTAATGATATAAGGCAAAATAATAAGAATCAAATATAATTGACTAGATAAGTCAAAATGGAGGTGATGAAAAGCGTCTCTTGTTGCTCTGGTTCAACCAAACAGCAGAATGGAAGAAGAAGCTAAGCAAAAGGGTTTCCAGTGCCACCAACAGATGCAACAGAGCCCTGAACCGGACCCGGACCCGGACCCGAACCCTGCGCATGGATGTTTCTGCAAAAATGTGATCAAAAGTAGTGGCAATAAATATATAGCTCTGGTTCACTGGTAGCTCATATAAATTGACAGAATAAGAGACTAACTGTATCTGGTTGCTTGGTGCAACAAATCCCAGAGGATCTACACAACAAAACAAAACCAAACCATTTGGAAATGAGAGCACAACAAAGACAAAAAGGGGTTCAGGCTGGAAATCAACCTTCAGGGAACCACAAGTGATCTGGTTCGTGAGAATTCGGCAAACCGGTTTGCAAGGCACTCATGTCCCAAAACTGTAAATGAAAACTAGAATAAGTAGGCTGGTGTAGATGAAATAAAATACCTACACAACTATATATGTAGCAATTTGCGTTTTATTAATATGGACATGGCTTACCATGCTCTCAGTTTCCGCATGATCATTCGGGAGATCGAATGGATTCGTAGGTCTGTGACAATTTGTCAGTGAATTTACACCAGTAGCCTGAGGAACAAATAAGCATGTGATCAAACTAATATGATTATCAAATAAATCCCAATAAGAATTTTACCAACGATGGAAAATTTATCTCCATCAACAAATTAGATGCTAAACCAGAAGTTGCAGGTTCAGTTGGTTCTAGAGACCTCACACTGTCAATTTCGAATCCCTGTAAAACAGAAATTCGGCTAATGAACAAGCTCAAGATTAACTGTCGTGTAAGTTTAAATAAATACTTACTGTGTTGTCGGCTTTGACATTGTGTCCGATTTCGTGCTCAAAACCAACCAATACTGAATGGTCATGCTTCATAGGCTCATTATTTGAAGAGCTCTGCTGAATTGCAAAGGGGTTGGTGTTTTGGATGATATTTACACCTGAAAATGGCAATTGGGAAAAGGTAGAATTTTCTTTTCCATTGGACGAATTCTCGGGCAGATCAAATGTTGCCCATCCTCGAGTATTTGGCATTGTCATATCAGAAGCCTCAACAATAGAAATAGCAGGTGGCTCTATGGGGAATAGATTCAAAGATGGACCTTGTTGAGGTAAGGCGAGAGAGCTAGCCAAAGGCGGCTTTGATAAAGCTGTTTCAGCACCATCAAAATGAATCAGAGAAAAATCTTCTGGTGCAAATTGTGTAGATTCTGAGGCATCAAAGGTGCTCGGGAATGAGCAATTCTGTGATGAAGTTGAAGAAGATCGTTCATGGGGAAACTCAGCAGACTGTTCATGGAATGAGTCATTCTTAGAAGGGCCGAGAGAAATCACAGACTTGAATGAAATAGAATTGCTATCAAATGATGTGAAACCTCCAAAAGACGATGCCCTCTGATCAAAAAAGATAACGGAAGTCAGAGCACAAAAGAGAAAAAAGAAAGACAAGAGGATCGAAGATTCTTACAACATTACTCCTGTTAATTATATGTACATCCTCTTGTCCTTTTGGAAGCTGCAGAGCTTCACATGGGATGTCTCCAGATGTTTCACTACACGGGCTACTACCAGATACAGAATAATCTGAAACTTGAGTGCTAGTTCCATGATTTGGAAAAATACCATCATTAAGATGAGTAGGACTCAAGAAACTAGCGAGCTTTCCCTCGTAAAGACTATAATTAGAACCAGGCTTTTTAGTGTGTCCAAATGCATGTTTACCATAACGTCGTTCCTCATACTGAAAATCATATGGTGGACTTTGAGAGTAGGAATGATAAGAACTTGCCCGTCGAGTTTGATCCTCGGGGCTTCTTATACCCTGCATAATCAGTACATGATCCTTTAACAATTAATCAGTTATTTCTCACATAAAAAGTGCAGTTAATATCTTAAACCTGAAAATCTCTGGAAGAATGTTCGGATGACTTCTCTACGGAATATGTTTTGTCTACATACGTATTCTTTATGAACTGACGAACTTTTTCAATATTACTGCAATGTAAAAAATCCAGTAACTTTCTATACTTTAAAAAATTTGAACTAACAAAATGGCATAAAATCCACCTATTGTCTGGAAGTCTCCTATGTGGATCCCAGGACTTCAGAAAAAGCTCCCTTGCTCGCTAGGAAAAAAAATAACGAGTAAAATAAAGAGCAAAAAATTAAAACATATTTGGCAAAAAATACTCCTCACCTGGTTTCCACCTTTTTGAAGAGCATCCACTTCTTGGGAAGTAAACTTAGCCATGGAAACTGACTTCACACGATGTGTAAATTCACGGCTAAAGGGCAAAAAAGAGTCGTAAAAACTTCATCGAACAAATACAAATAAATTCAAAATATAATGCCTCAATCAACAGCTAGCGCCTAACAGTAGAACCATGCGTGGTGACAATTCCACATGGATTTTTTAAAACAAATATGATGTGCCTGACTGAAAATTTAATCCCAATAATAACAGTGAAAAAACAGGCACTTAGCAAGAGTTTACTCATTAAAAGATGAGTTTTTCTTTGGAAATTAAACTATTCACATGGGAGAAGCTGCAAATATAAGTATGTTTGGGAAGAGTTTTAACAGAGCCGCATATGTTCTTCCATTACGCATCTCAAGATAAAAACATTCAGTTGATCATGTCATAAAAATAAATAATTACTAACTGTATTCCACTGCACGTTGTACAAATGAACGTCCAAAAATCCGTGCAAACATACTGTGGACCCTGCGGAAGGAGACAAAATTTCGTCAACAAAACGCAACTATGTATCATCACAAGAAATCTTCAACGGTGCAATCAGATTCATATATCCAAGACCCCATTTCTCTTTTTATTCAAACCAATTGAAAAAAACAAACGAAATTGCACAACACTGAAATTATAAAGTATGGCATCAAAAAATATATAATTTACCAGGCTGTTGCAGTTCAAGCATCGGCGATTTGGAGGGAGCTTCATAAGACCCCTGATAATCTTCTCGTTCCTTTCGTCTTCTCTCTTGGTACTCATTTTCACCAAAATCCACTTCCCCGCAGAAAAAAATTGAAAATAAATGCACCAAATCCCCAGTTGAAAAAATAAAGCTAGAATCTTTCAAGTTTTCAAATACTATTGAGCGAGCGAGAAATAGGATTGGGTTTTAAGATCTCGGGTTCACACAGATAAGGCAGAACTTTGAATTAAGTCCTTCTCTCGCTCACTACGTCGCTCCGATTCAATTCTTTCATGGAGATCATTCCTCCACAATTATTCCCGTTAGAAAACACTAACGCCACTCCAGATAGTTGTACTTTGTACCTAGATAATGGTATTTGATATTGGAAATAGTCAAGAGTCTCATTCCACTGTGGGGCCCTTATCTTACTGTAATCACTCTATTTTAGATTCTTCGTGTCAAATTACATTAACGGGTCGAAATTTTGAAAAATTTGTAGAACATAGTTTTAATATTCCAAATTGACCCCTAATTTACGGTAATATTTTACTTTAGTTTGACCCTCCTTTACGGTAATACTTCACTTTAGATTGATCATAAGCAGGTTTTTTATTCGATCCGCACGAATCGAACTCTTTATATTCATATTTTTATTTAAATGTTCATGTTCGTTCGTATTTTATTTGAACGGGAATTCATATTCGAACATTGTTCAAAGATTTATAAGGAATGTTCATGTTCGTTCAAATTATAAACGAATTGCAAAAATGTTCGAATAATGCCATATTTATATTTGAACGAACATGATCATATATAAATTGAACACATTTCGAATACAAAGTGTTCGTATAGAATACTAGGCTAATCATAAATTGTTGGACATGTAATATAGAAAAAGTATTTAAAAACACCAAAAACAAAAATAATAAAATATTTAATTGATTATTGAACATGTTAGTAATATAAAATATTTTAATTTTAGTTTTAATAATAAAATATAATTAAAAAACAATTAGATCATTTATATAATAAAACAATGGGTGGCATTTGTGAATAGTGCTACTTTAAAATTGTGAAAATGTAGTGTTTCAAATGTTGTAAATTGCATGCAAAACTTACTAAATTAATATAAAGTGTGTTGTTGATTTCAACTATTTAAAGTTGTAAACATCATACGTTCGAAGTTTAAGAATTGTATGTTTGATCTCTAAAATTCCAAAAATATTTATATTTAACATTAATACTCATTAATATTTTAAATTTTAAATATATTTATAATTTATATTTAACTCATTAACTTTAAAAATATGTAATGACTATGTTTCCCAACTTTGAAAACTTAAAATATGACACTTTAATTGACAAAACTACGTACACAAAAAGAACAAAACTGTTATTACGAGAAATATTGTAAATAATAAAAAAATAATTATAAGTATAATATTTGGGTTTAATTCAATTTTAATCTCATAAATTACATTTTGTGACATAATTGAAGACGAAAATTATAGATTGAATACTCTATAATTATGAGATTAAAATTGAATTAAATCCAAATATTATACGTATAATTATTTTTTTATTATTTACAATATCACTCGTAATAATTATAGATTGAATACTCTATAATTTTTAGAGTAATATTTCCATTTAAAACATCAGTAAACATTTTTATATAATATAATAGTGTAAAGATTTTGTCCTAAAGTTTATAAATTATATACAAAATCCCGAAAATTGATATAATGTATCGTTGTCCCTCAACTTTTAAATGTTGTAAACACCGTATCCTTAAACTTTAAGAATTACATGGTTGTCCCTCGAATTTTTAAAATCATTTATATTTAACTCTTCATAATTTGTATTTGATCCATTAATTATGTTTTCAAATTTTGAAAATTAACGTATAAATTATCAAAACAATTTATACAAAAAAACCGAAATCACTAAACATCCCCTTTATAAATATTTGGTGAATGAATACTTTATTTTTCATGACATTTTATCTTTCTCTTCTACCCTCAGCAATGGCCGCCAGTTCGCTGAAACTCACGAACATCTTCTGTTCACCGGTGGCGTCAAATTTCCGAAATTACAACGCCAGGAATGCCAACTTTTATTCCTGCGAGTTTTCGCGTCTTTCATTCGTTCCCAAAAGAATTCAAATGATTAATTTTAGGTTTCGTCTCGCAAGTTATAAGAGGAGTGTCGTCAGCTTGCCAAACCGATCAGTTCCGAAGTTTATATTGTTTGCTGTAGATGGAGAAACTGTGCAGGCACAAACTGAAACACGGGAAAGTTATCCGGTTCAAGAATCGCAAACTGGACCTAAAGATCAGGTTATTTTCCCATCCCCTTCGCAATTTTAGTCAGTTTATGCTAATGTGATTACAGTAGCTGCCCTTCAGCATATAGGCGTACCTAAGATTGCTTCTTTCTCATTTTTCCCTCGTTCGTTGCAAAATATTGATATTGATGCTATCTTGTTGAATAGTTTTTAGTTGAATGAGACCCCTTTTGAATTGTTTTAGTAACTTGTTTGCTAATAATTTTGAGTTTTTGGAGCTCGTGTGTTGGAATTATAGAGTTTGATCGAAATAACGACGGTAATGTGTATGGACATGGCGTATAAGTGAGGAGACCACACTTTTCTTTACGATTTGAACAAGTCAATATGTGATGGAATTCTCATCCTTATAAACCTAATCAATCACATTTCTTATAGTAATGTGGACAAATTGAACACTCCCCCTCAAGTCCAACTATGCGGTTTCGACTTGATATGAACCGAATCAGTTCCGATACCATGTTGAAATTATAGTCTGGCCGAAATTACGACGTGAAAGCGTGAATGAACGAGATTAAGTGAAGGAACCCACATATTGAAAAGACTTGAAGAAGTCAATATGTGATGGAATTCTTATCCTTATAAACCGAATCAATCCCACTTTTTTTAGCAATATGGGACAAATTCAACACTCCCCCTAAAGTCCAACCATAAGGTTTCGACTTGATATGAACTGAACAACTCCGATACCATGTTCATTCAAGTCTTTTAATTGTGTGGATATCATCCCTTAATTCCATTCGTTCATGCTCTCCTGTCGTAATTTCGGCCCAACTCTATAATTTCAACATCTGGTATCCAATTTGAATGTGATTGCTTAGTGCACCCAAAATTTAAAGTTATCTGGATAAAGCTGTTAACTCTCCATGGTTTTTATTCAGGATAACAGAGACAGTGAGATTGATGCTGAAGCTTCCATTTCAATTGACGATATTGAAACTCATGAACAAGAATCATTGGTTTTGGATAACCTACGCTTATACAAAGAAGCTTTAACCAACAATGATGTATCAAAAGCAGCTGAAATAGAATCAATTCTCAAAGCCATTGAAGATGAAAAATATTATCTCGAGACAAAGTTTCTCTCTTCAACTGAAGAATTGTCATTAGAGAAGGATCGTGTTCTTAGAATCAGCGCAGACTTTGACAATTTTCGTAAGAGAACTGAAAGGGAACGGATTTCCCTTGTGAGTAACGCTCAAGGAGAAGTAGTCGAAAAACTACTGCAAGTTTTGGATAATTTTGAGCGAGCTAAAGTTCAGATTAAAGTGGAAACTGAAGCAGAGGAGAAGATTAGTGAGAGTTATCAAAGCATATATAAACAGTTCTTAGAAATTCTGGGATCACTTGGTGTTGTTTCTGTAGAGACAGTAGGGAAGCCATTTGATCCCATGGTGAGTTTTCAGAACCTTCTCATTTATGCCTTTTAGCAGCAGCATTTGTTGAAATTATAGAGTCTGGCTGAAATAACGATGAGAGTGTGCACGGATATGATGTATAAGAGGAGGAAACCACATCGTAAAAGACTTGAACAAATCCACCCGACTTTCATTTTCCGATGTGGAACAATAACCAATATTTCCGCCCGACTCTATAATTTTAACAACGGCAGGAGTCTCTACTTATAGTTGTGATTTTTTTTGCTTATGCATATTTATGTGACATTTAACATGTTGTATATTTTGGAAAGGTGCATGAAGCTATGATGCGTGAAGATTCAAGAGTGTATGAAGATGGGATTATTATTGAAGAGTACAGGAAAGGATTCCAACTCGGTGACCGGCTTCTACGGCCTTCGATGGTTAAAGTGTCCTCTGGACCAGGACCTTTAGAACCCAAAGAGGAAAATCATGAAGAAGCTGAGGAATAAGATGAAACCATGGCTACCAGTAAGTTGTCGTCCTTTACAAAGGCATTTTTTTCTGAGAATGATTTGTTCGTTGCCTTTGGGGTTCACGAGTTTTTGAGGAAGAATGCAAACAAATTGGGATTGCTTAAAAGTATATTACATTCGCGTTGTATGATCAGTTTGTAACATGGTTTTATCCAATTAAATTGATTCTTCGTGGATGTTCGACATATTTGTAACTTCCTTTTGCATGTTTTTTGTCAAAAATGGTTCTTTTATCTTTAAGATCTACTTAATTATGGAGAACTTATTAGGGTGATGTCCGTGGATATATTAAATTTTTTAAGTATTTTTTATTGTATGTATTTATCTTATATTAACAATATTTCAAATTTAATCACATTGTTTATAATCTTATTTTATAACTAAAATGATAATAAAATCTTTTATTACTTAAAATATATTATTCATTCAATTTTATATAAAACATTATTCTCATTATATAATTCAATTATTAACTACGTAACATTCAATGCATTATAATTACATTATGAAAATATATTATTAAATTATTTTATAATTCTCAAAATATATAGAGAACATAACCTTACTTTTTTTGTTTTCTGAAATACCTATGTATTTTTTACAAGGTTTAACAATCTACTATCATTCTTCCCAATACCGCAAATGTCCACCACTAGTTGTGGGCTTAATTGGATTCTGATCTATTGCAAGGTATTGATTGGTTTATGTCATTTCTACCAATTCCCCCTCCTACTATGATTATTACTCAAAACGCAACGTTCCATGAATGAGTCGAGTTAAACATATCGAAATTGATTCAAGTTGTTTGGGATCATTACAACTCCCGTTTTTTTACACGCAAAATATATCCCAACAATGAACACTAAATTTGATGTCCTTCAAGAATTAGTGATGAATGAACAAGGATAGAGAAGGATTATTACAACAGTTGAACGTAAAAAGCATTCACCGAAATTGTGTTCAAACATGAGTTATAACCTTAACAAGTAAGAAATGGATTAATTAATTGTCTTCAACAACCACACTTATTTCACCTTTATCATACATATCGTAAAACTCCTTGGTCTTCCTCTGAAGATTCCAGTGGTACATTTTCCACACACTTCCTGCAGCAAGCCCGAGTGTTATCCCAATAACTATCTCTTTCACCACACTTGGACCTTTCAATGTAGCATGAGCAACTCTACTGCCCCCCATTTTACTTCGTGTTCCAGTAAATAAACACTGATAAAAAAGACAAGATATAATCATGTCACTTCAAATAAAACAAGACTGGTTCTTTGTCCAAGGACACGTTGACACTCAGATTCAAATAAAAAGATTTTCGAGGCCCTCAAAGAACCAAGAACAATCGCAGGAACCAAAAAAATATACCAATTCAAAGCTACACAATGAAACTTGATGCATCAATAGTAAATGGATGTATCTCAGTGCCCTTTTATCCGATTTTTCCCCAAATAACCTCTTTTAAAAAATCATTTATCAAACTAACCTATATTTTTTTACCATTCTCAAACTAACACATTTACCTTCTCCTCAATAAGTTGCAGTACGCAATCTAATTATTTGTTAAATTTAATTAATTTTTAGTATGTTTAATCAATTTGAAGATAATGATTTTAACCATGGCTAGTCTAGGGGCATGTCACCAAAGAAGCATAAATATCTATAGAATCACGAGATATCCAAGTCCAACCAAAGAATAAAAAGATGGCACTATTCTAATTGTTGATGAATATGATTTTAACCTTGATAAAATCATTACCTTCAAAATGATTAAATAGATTAGACATTGATTAAGCATACTAAAAATTGATTAAATTTAACAAATAATTACAACCTATTGATGATAAGGTAAACATATTAATTTGGGAATGATAAAAATATATGGGTTAGTTTGGTAAAGGATTTTTTAAATGAAGTTATTTGGGAATAAACCCACTTTTATCATCTACGTTTTTCTTGAATAGAATAACCAATGGCTAGCGCTGTTTATGCAGCAAATATCATCACGACTGATCTATTAACCCCATAAATTGGAGGAATTAAAACACAACAGAACAATAATTAAGCAACTACGATACCATGTAAACGGGGTTGTACGAAGCATCAGATCTCAGAATCGTCGAATAGACTACAAATATAAACGCGTTGGGAACAATGGATGTGGACCGTACCTTATCCTCCAAAATGACGAACAACGACGAAACCCCGATTGATCCGTGAAACCTGCCCACGACGGAGGAATAACAAAAAATACACCAGTAAATAGTCCCCGAGATAAACTACTTATTAATCTTAATGGGCTGGACTTCGGATAATTTATTTATTGGGCTCGAACTCTGGCAAATTATTAATTTTAAAAATATTTCATTAATTAACAACCTAAAATTCATATATTTTTATTTTACATAAGTTATAAAAAACAATTTAGATACATCAAGTTCTAATAAATTATTTTACTTACTCAATTTTTATTTATTTTTATATTAATCACACTTGATTAAAATTTTCTTAATTTTTTGTATACATTAATTGTGATTCTAGAAATCGAATATAATCGAACTTTAGTATTTTTCAAAGTTCAAGTTCATTTAAAATTTCATAAGTTCAGCTAGAGATTCAATTTGAGTTAAAAACTATGAAATTGGTGATCCTATGTTCGATTTGATTGAGATTTAAGTTCATTCTAATTCAATTATAACGATCGGCAGTGTAATATTTGAAGTGTAATTTTATAAACGTAATTTTAGAGTGCAATTTTACCAAATGTACCATGACTTTACCATACAGTTTTAGAGAGTACCCGAAAGCCAACAGTTTAATATGAACGGAAGGCAGTTTTGGTCCCCAAAGTTTGAAATTTTTGACAATTTTGATCCCTAAACTTTCCAATTTTGGCAAAACCAGCTCCCAAAGTTTTTGTACGCAAAACCGGTCCCCAAAATTATGTGCGTGTGGCATAATTGGTCCCCAAAGTTGTAATTTGTGGCAAATTAGGTCTCCGGACGAAAATTAATTTGGGGGTCGATTTTACCAAAATTCGTATACTTTGGGGACGTATTTTGCGAAAATACGCAACTTTGAGGACCAAAATTGTCAAATCATCAAAATTTTGGGGACCAAAATTGTCAAATTATCCAAACTTTGGGGACCCAAGTCACCATTTTCTCGTTTAATATTGAAATTCAGAAATTTAGAAGTTAATTCGCTTTAGTTTAATTATCATGAAATTGAGTAATTCAAATAATATTTTTGAATGATATTTTTTAGGGTACGCTCGCCACTTGTTGTAACGGTCGGAAACTGGAAATGAGTTGAGTTTGTGATGGTAAGTAACGGCACCGGCAGACACGGCGACGGCACTGGAAAACCNTAAACGCGTTGGGAACAATGGATGTGGACCGTACCTTATCCTCCAAAATGACGAACGACGACGAAACCCCGATTGATCCGTGAAACCTGCCCACGACGGAGGAATAACAAAAAATACACCAGTAAATAGTCCCCTAGATAAACTACTTATTAATCTTAATGGGCTGGACTTCGGATAATTTATTTATTGGGCTCGAACTCTGGCAAATTATTAATTTTAAAAATATTTCATTAATTAACAACCTAAAACTCATATATTTTTATTTTACATAAGTTATAAAAAACAATTTAGATACATCAAGTTCTAATAAATTAATTTACTTACTCAATTTTTATTTATTTTTATATTAATCACACTTGTTTAAAATTTTCTTAATTTTTTGTATACATTTAATTGTGATTCTAGAAATCGAATAAAATCGAACTTTAGTATTTTTCAAGGTTCAAGTTCATTTGAAATTTCATAAGTTCAGCTAGAGATTCAATTTGAGTTAAAAACTATGAAATTGGTGATCTTATGTTAGATTTGATTGAGATTTAAGTTCATTCGAATTCAATTATAACGATGGGCAATGTAATATTTGAAGTGTAATTTTATATTCTAATTTTATAGAACGTAATTTTAGAGTGCAATTTTACCAAATGTACCAAGACTTCACCATACAATTTTAGAGGGTACCCGAAAGCCAACAGTTTAATATTGAAATTCAGAAACTTAGAAGTTAATTCGCTTTAGTTTAATTATCATGAAATTGAGTAATTCAAATAATATTTTTGAATGATATTTTTAGGGTACGCTCGCCACTTGTTGTAACGGTCGGAAACTGGAAATGAGTTGAGTTTGTGATGGTAAGTAACGGCACCGGCAGACACGGCGACGGCACTGGAAAACCCTAGTCCCTTCTCTTTACTATACGAGTCGCAGAGCAACAATCGCTCCAGCCAGCAAAAAATGATGCTTTTTCTAATGGTTGTTTCCCCGTCTTCACTGCTTCCATGGCTTGCAAAGGATTTGGGGACATTGGTACTCTCTCTCCCAATTTTCGGTATAACCTTTGTTCAGTTATATTCTTCTTTGTACGGAAATGATTGTCATATAGAACAAATTGATAACGCTCTCATTCGGAAAAGGACTAGTCAACCTTTGTATGTGTATTGTCATTATTAATCTGTTTCTATATTGCTTCGTAATATTGTATTGGTTTATTTTCGGAGACAATAACTGAAGTGTAGTTATAGAGTAATCTTTTGAATTCCTGCAAATTTGTGAATACATGAACTTTCAAATTATTTCTCAAACTGTAGGAGGCTTTGGATGGTATTGAGTTCAGCCGGGGTGCTTCTAACTTCTAAAGCAAGTGGGATTCTGTTCGAGCGGCCATGGGACACCCTGATGCGACAATTTGCAGGGATTGTCAAAGATCATTTTGCAAAGGTAGTTTTTCAGTTTTCAGTCAACTCACTGGAATGGAAGATGATACCTTACTTGTGCAATCCATTCATACACCAGTTAACTACCTCAAGTTCTTTACTGCTATAAAAGAAGTATATCCATGCATCAAAAGAGTTACAAACTGCGATGGTTCTTCCAAACAACTTGATCATCCAGCCGATCTTTATGATTACCATGTAAGTGTGTCATCTGCTGATTCATTCCTTCTTGTTTTCTAATGAAAATGTATGATGGCTTATTCCCATGTTTGATGATTACGATTACAGATTTACAGCAATCTTTTTTTATCTTCTCATCTGCATACTAAAATTAGCTAGTTTTTGTTTAGATGACCCAAGATGCCATTGTGTTCAACTCGTTCTAGTGATATAGAACCCAGAGTTATTGGATGCAAACTTCTTCACGGAATCAAACGGCGCCATGCTCCTCAGTTCTTCCCTAGAAACCAGCTCTTCAAGACACTTCATTGCTTCTACAATCAGTTGGAAAAACTCCATAGGCAAGGCATGATCACTCTTCACTTCCTAAACAAGGCATACTTCTCACCTTCCATTAGCCATGTTATCAATCTTACAGGTTGTGAACTTTGGCTCTGATACCGTGAAACTCCAATCCAGGGTTTAGAACGGTACACTTCAGAAGCATTTAGTGTAACAAAGACCGAGTTGAATACTTATGATTTGATTCATCATAATTATTTCATAACTCCCAATAAAGTGATCATGTTCTTGGAGTTTTTTGGAATGATTAGCAGTGTCAAAGAACAAAATAACAGTGACTTTTTTATTTTTATATTTGTAACACCTTATCACCAAATTAACAATGATTAACAGGTAATAGCTCGGTTTCTATAATAACAAAAACCGAGCTATTGATTTTTTTTAAAAAAAATTTTTTAGTAGTTCGGCTTCTGTAATAGTAGAAACCGAGTTACTGAAAAATAATCAAAAAAATAATCATGTTTTCTCAATTTTCGATTAAATTTTTCAATATTAATTTTAAAAATTATATTTAATTACATCATGATCAAAAATGAAAATGTTCCACCACCACAGGACACGGTGATCGTGTTAGGTCTAACTTGTGGCGACGGAAAACCAAATATAATTTTGTCATGTAGTGACTCCATAATGATATATTCATGTGAAACAATGTTTTCATATCGGACTATATACCATCCGATACGTCAAATTTCGCTCGTTACCGATATTTTTTTTTCGTATCGTTCGTTACTGGTTATTAGGATCGATTTTCGGGTCTGATCATAAAAATATAATTAAATATTAATTTTTTAAATAAATAAATAAAATAAATTTGGTACCAACCGGTATATTGAACAGTATACCGCTCGTACCACTCATATCGATCAGGATCGATACATGATTTCAGACCAATATGAAAACACTTATATGAAATAATGTATTTGATTCGAATAATAAACCGAACTATTATATTCATCTGTAATATTACATTTGATCGGAAGATTTTTAAAAAACATAATCCCAGTTATATTTGAAATTTAATTTAAATCTACAAAATCAACTTAATTTTTTAATTAAAATTTAATTATTTCAATTAATATTTAAACATATAATTAAAGCAGAAAAGCTAATTTTATAATTATTTTTTAATTGTTTTTTAATAGATCGGTTTTAATCCTGACATCCGTCAATCACTGCTATATTACAAATACGACAAAAATTAGTGTTAATTTTTACATAAATAGTTTCTCAAACTTAAACATTTTCCCCATGTTGTTGCTTCTTTGTTTTTTGAGTATTTTTCTACTGAAGTTGTGGGTTTTCTGGCAGGTGGTACCAGTGAATTCGGAGCTGGGGAGGGGAACTTTGGTGATGAGATGGAGTTTTTACTTCATTCGATTTGGTTGTCAACTCACACAAGGTGAAAATAACTGGAGCTTGTGGGAAGTCATAAGGAGATGAAAAATACTCATTTTTTCGACTGGATCTTGAGGCAGCCTTTAAGCAGCTTCAGTAAACAGTTTCAAACTACTTGACCCAGAAAGAAATCTCTTCTAACGTGAATGCGAAGATGAAATAAAAAAACTGGTTCTTGGTTCAACTCGCATCGGCAACATTCTTACATATGGACAAGATCCACACAATATGACAATCACATGTCTTTTGTCTTGAATATCATAGTTTTTTGGAATTATCCCCAGGCCCATGTTCTATTACAGAGAAAAACTCCAAACCCACTCAAAACCATTTGAGAAGATGAATGGGAGGAAAGTATGTAATCTCATCATTCTTTTTCTGGTGAGATATGCTTTGGTAGATAGATATTCTCTGCTTGAGATTAGTTTTTACGTGGTTCAAATTAATGAAAATGAGCAGGATTTCAGATTGCATTACGATGTGCTTTCCCCTTTTTTTCCAGTCATTTATTTAAAAGCTGTATTCCAGAACTTGTGAATGTCATTAATGTTTTCATATTTTTAGATGGAATGAGAACAGGTGGTGGGATTGTTAAACAAGGCATTGTTGCAATGGCGCATTGCTTCAGATTTCATCTCCTGCTTGTCCTTCTCCTGAGTGCTGGATTTACTATTGAAGCAAATTTCCTAAACGCTACACTTTCAATCAATGCTTCTGGAGCAACCAAGAAAATACCAGACAATATGTTTGGTGTGTTTTTCGAGGTGGGTATTTTTTCAAAGAGTTCATATTAATCGAGATCTTAACCTTATCCCTTTTTAGATAGCCAGCAAGATCTTTCTTTTAATTTTTATTCTCAATATCATGATGATTCTGCACTAAGTGTACAATAAAAAGTCTGGCATCCGAGGTTATTACCATTTACCACTGTAATAATATCTACGTGCAGGAGATAAATCATGCTGGAGCTGGTGGGCTATGGGCTGAGCTTGTTAGCAACAGAGGTAAATAATCTTGTTATTTCCTTTCTCTCAATACCTCAGCATTTGTAATTCTTTTTGCAGGCTTCGAAGCTGGTGGTTATGTCGTCCAGACAACCATTCAGCCGTGGTCTATAATTGGGGATAATAAAACTTTAGATGTATCGTTAGAACTCTCATCATGCTTTGTGAAAAACAAAGCTGCATTGAAAATGGAGGTTCTTTGTGACCAAATTTGCCCTGCTGGAGGAGTTGGTATATACAATCCTGGTTACTGGGGAATGGTAGCTAATAGATATACTTGTTTTCTTGGTTCATCAAGGCGTTGCTTGGAGATATTTCTAAATTCTTTTTCTTGCAGAATATCGTGGAAGGAAAAAATTATAATCTGATTTTTTACACTCATTCTTTGGGACCAATAAATTTGACTGTATCACTCACAAGTTCAGACAGATCCCAGACTCTAGCAAGCGCCGTCATAGAGTATGTGTTGGGTTGGTTCATGTAGTTTTTCAGGCTCTTTTGGTTGAATAATTCCGGAAAAAATGGGTTTATTTTTTTAGTGCTATCAGCATTCGTTGAATGCAGAATTCCCAAGAATCAATGTATGCTTATAGCTTTCGTGTTCGACGAACGCTTAAGCAAGTTATGTAGGCTTTCCGCGTTTGTTGAACGCTGATAGCACTACAAAATTAAACTCATTTTTTCCCGCATTATTCAACCAAAATAGCCTTGTTTTTTATATGCTGTTATTACAAAATATGATCTTTTTGCAGACTTGATGGTCCTTCTGACTGGAGAAAGGTGGAGCTTGTTTTAAAAGCAAGCAAAAGTAATCCAAACTCAAGACTTGAATTGACAACAACTCAAAAGGGAGTAATATTTTTTGATCAAGTGTCTCTAATGCCTGCTGATACACACAATGTGAGCAAGCTACGCTACTTGAAATTTGTTCACGCCGATGCCGATGAGATTTTAAACATTACATTACATGATGCAATCTCGTATCTCAGGGGCATGGCTTTCGCAAAGATCTATTTGATATGGTTCAAGCCTTGAAACCAACTTTCCTCAGATTTCCAGGTAATGTGTGCAATAGAAAAACAGCATTTTCTCCTCATAGATATATAAACAAACTTGCAGGTGGTAGCTTTGTAGAAGGAGAACATTTGCGAAATGGAGTTCGTTGGAAAGAAACTATAGGCCCATGGGAAGAGAGGCCTGGGCACTTAAATGATGTATGGGGTTACTGGACAGACGACGGCATTGGTCATTACGAGCTTCTGCTGGTAAATTATCACTTGTGTAGTCTCATAGTCATCTAGTTCAAGTATAATTACTTGATCCCACTTCCACAGCTTGCAGAAGATTTGGGTGCATTACCTGTATGGGTTTTCAACAATGGTACAGTGACATTTTACTGGTTCAACTATCTCATATTTCTGCATATTTGTAATGCTACACGATTCTCAGGTTTCAGCTTCAATGATAGAGTCGAAACGTCTCTCATACAACCATTCATTCAAGTACTTCTTACTTGCCTCATTTTTGCATCTTTATGTTATTGCATTACATTGTGACTTTGTATACTCTCAGGAAACTCTAGATGGGATTGAGTTCACCCGAGGCGAACGTACAACCAAGTGGGGTTCGGTTCGTGCTGGTTTTGGACACCCAGAGCCCTTTGATCTCAGGTATGTTGCAGTAGGGAATGAAGAATGCGGCTTGCCTGATTACTCAGGTAAGTAACTGAGCCTTATCTCTAGAGTTTTGCTTATAACTATTGAAGAATCAAACATATTAATGGTTTAGGGAACTTCGCCAAGTTCTATACTGCGATAAAAAATGCATATCCAGACATCAAAGTAATATCGAACTGTGATGCTTCCGAATATCCACTCGATCATACCACTGATCTTTACGATTATCATGTAAGAGTTGAAAAAGCATTCCCCGACCTCGTCTCATTTATACTCATTTGTTTATGTTGTAACATTTTCCACAGGTTTATACAGATGCCACGACGATGTTCAATCTAGCTCATCATTTCGATAGAAAATCCGGTACCGTTCCAAAGGTCAAAAAATCTCCCAAAAACTCAGATTTTAATGATGTGTTAAATTTCTAAAGTAAATTTCCGTGGGGAGTGTGCTTGGATATAACGTATCGTAAAAAACTTGAACAAATCATTTACTGTCCACATTCTTTTTATAAACCAATCTACACCACTTTTAATTTCCGACGTGGGACAAATTCCATTATTTAAACATGATGCACAACAAATACTAAATGATCCATGCAGGCTTTTGTGAGTGAATACGCAGTGTGGCAATCTGATGCTGCTACTGGAACTCTTTTAGCATCTTTAGGTGAAGCTGGTTTTCTCATTGGACTTGAAACTAACTGGTAAACTTTCTTTCTTTATCTACTTCTCAAATTACTGGCAATTCTCATATTTTGCTTGCATTTCAGCGAAGCAATCGAAATGGCGAGCTACGCGCCTTTGTTTGTGAATGTCAACAACAGAAGGTATTTTCATCTTTCACGTATTGAAATGTCAAATTGTCCCACGTGAAATTGGGATAGAATTTGGAATGATTTATAAGAGAGAAAGGGTACCATAGTAATTGATTTGTTCAGTTTTTTACGGTATGGTCTCCTCTTCTTATACGCCATATCCGTGCACACTCCTGTTGTTATTTCGGCCAGAATCTATAATTTCAACATCTCCTTATCATGATTTTGTCAAAGAATCTTGTAACTTGAACTTCAATTATGTACATAGATGGAATCCAGATGCAATAAACTTCAACTCGCACCAGTCATATGGAACTCCGAGTTACTGGATGCAGCATTTCTTCATCGATTCAAACGGAGCAACACTCCTCACCTCTTCCCTTGATTCCACCCTTTCAAATCACTTCATTGCTTCAGCTATCACATGGAAAGACTCCACAGGCACAAAGAATCTCAAAATCAAGGTAAAAAAAGCATTGGTTTTAGCCCCTGGTCACTACTTACAAATCGACCGAGTTTCTTTCAGGTAGTGAACTTTGGAGGTGATACTGCTAGGCTTAAAGTGTCTATAACTGGTTTGCAAGCTTCAAAATCATTCAATGTGACAAAAACCGTGTTGACTTCGGAAAATGTTATGGATGAGAACTCACTCCAGGCACCCTATAAGGTATTTACATCATTATGTCTTTAAGCTTTCATCTGTTTCTAACTTTCCCGGTTACGTTGTTTCGTTGGTTTTTTCCGGTAGGTGGCTCCGGTCGAGACTGTCATCGGAGTTGCTGGCACGGAACTACAAGCTTTGATCTCCCCACATTCCTTTACTTCCTTTAACTTTGTCCCAATGAACAACTAGGCAATAGACAGGTTACAGATATTGTTTTTACTAAGCATTCTGCAGCGAGGAATCAGTCAAACCGGAATTCTAGAATTTTTATGAGTTTTCATTAAAATGCCTCAACAATTGCTTAAAAGTTTAAACAAGTTTTTCGTATTGGTGTATTGTTACTTGGTACCTTATCAATACAAGTGATGTTTTGGATGTATAGTTTTTAAAAATTTTAATTATTAAAAAAGTACAAACTATAAATAACAAATAAAACATAGTTCAAAATTTTCATATTATTATTAATACAAATAATAATAATAGAATCATATCCCATTTATGTGTGATGTAAATGGCATAATATAAATTATGAAATTACAAATATGATATATATTATTTAAGCAAAAATATGTTTTTGTAAGTTTTAATCATTCAACTTTGTTAAAGTTCGAGAGATTTCAGAGAAATATTCGATAGAATAGTTCTTGCTCTAAGACGAATGTTCATCATTGCATATTTATAGTAGACAGAATTTAACTACACGTCGATCTAGACTACTATATTGATCGGTAGTAAAGTATGACGAGCAGTCTTTAGCAAAGTATGACGAGCAGTCCTTAGCAAAGCATGTCGATTAGCAAAGGATGCCGATCGACATTCAATATATAGGTTGACAAATTTCAATTAAATGCACGTATGACATCTCAAAATTAATATTGTTTATCATTGATTATTTAACTATGCTATTAATAATTTATACATACTTTGTGAACTATAATGATAAATTATGCTAACGGAAAAATATTTCTCAACTTAACAGAAAACTAGATAGTATAATGTTGGGATAAAAAACGATATTAATAATTTTAAGTAATATTTTTACAATTTCGTAAGTTCATAAGTATGACCATTATATGTTGGAGCTATTTATGCAATTTTCACTATTAAAAATACAAATAATTTGGTATTGCATTTGTAAATATAAAAATATTCTTTGTTATATATCCATTGTTCTCGCAAGCAACATGAAGAAAGCCAAGCCAATGTAGTGTGCACAAAAAAACAGGAAAATGCCCTTCACCAAGTAATAAACCAAAGTCAGCACGAGTAGAAGTAGAACCGGACAAGGTTTGTCCGGTTTGGACCGGACCCATGAACAAAATCGGTCCGGTTCAAGTTTTAGTTGATAAATGTAAAAATTATGGAAAATCAAGGTTGAACGGAAATAGATTGTCCAATAGCAAGATGATGTTAGCTTCATATGAGGATAATGGGATCACATGATTCATTTAATTATGTCGGGCTACAGATAAACAATCATTTTAATGATTTATTTATTATAATAATTTCTAGGTTTTAGTTAATCGAAATCAAGTCAATTAGTTATAGATTTTATTCGATTTGAATTTGTTATGGTCCCTTTTTGGGGGTACCAACAGTCGTTCGATTCGTCAAAAAATGAACTCGGTTTTAATTTGTTTATGGTGGGGAAACGATTAAATAAAGCAAATGAAGAAATGGGCAAGACAATTTTGAGTGGAAAATCCTGGGAAATAGGGAAAAAAACATTTGACTAAAAGCATGAAAAACTGTTAGTTGATTCACTAATCAATCAGTTCATTACAAGATACAACAGAGATATATGAAGATGACGAAGTATAAGAAAGCGATAAGAACTCCGGCAGAGTAACAACATGTTCATACGCGTCCAAAAAGGTCCTCAAATTCAGTCGTCAAGCTATGCATTTATAGAGCTGAAGGCATGTGTAATCCACGTCCTGTAACTGCCTCTGACAAGTTTGTTGAAGGTTGTTGTCGCACGATGTAAAACGTGGTCGGGACCGAAGCGTGGTCTGCGTGATCTGTCCCGAAGCGTGGTAAACGTGTGGAGGCCCGGAGCGTGGAACGCGTGGCTGTAACCGTTTGGACCGAACCATTGGGTCATTTGTCAAAAGCCCTTCTATTTTGCCAAGTCCATCTTCGGTCCCGTCGCGGAACATCGGGCCAATTTATTTCAAATGTGCTAAGCTGGGGATTTTGGGTTGCGCGAGTTCGTTTTTTATTATTTGGGTCGACCCAATCGTTATTGGGTCTTACCCACTGCAGGGTACATGGTCCTAGGATTCTCATCACCAGCCCCTTAGGCTTGGTTGCCATCGAAAAGGTGACGCAAGGCCAACCATGCAATGTTATATACGTTCGGGAGAATATAGGACCGAGCCTGTTCGTAATGACCGTCCAAGGGACCGATCCTTCACTTAGTCAATTTGAGATGTTGATTTGAATTCAAAATACCATAACGTTCAATTTTATGTCACTTTTAAATATTAATATCCAATCCTGCACCTTTCCACATTATGCTATTCAATAGGCGTGATGAGTGCGTACAGACTGCAACCGCCTATGGTATTCTTATGTGGCAGCTTACAATTGGTCGGGAAATTATTATTTAAATCGGAGTTTCGGATACTGTTCATCCTCATCATCATTTGGCGAAGAAAAAATTGTCCAAATCAAGTTCTTTGCGTCTACGTTCTTGCCTACGTTTAAACTCTCTCCTACCGATTTTCATCAAGGTACTAGCCATGGCTCCTCGTAAAATGAGATACTCAACCATGTCTGAGTTGAATATCGAAGATTTTATGTCTAGGTTTTCGATTCCGGTTCATTACTCCATATGGAAGGGGCGGGAAGATATTCAATGCTTCCTTCCAGTGAAAATGAACGTTCCGGCTACCGCTATTCTTGTCAGTTACACTTCTCTAAAGTGCGGGTTACGTTTTTCGTTACACCCATTCGTAGCGGCCGTACTTAAGGAAATTCATTGCCCGACCTTTACGTTATTTCCGTGTAGCTATGTGTTTATAGTGCCGTTTATCTTTTATTGCCACCAACAAAGCATGGCCCCGACCTTAGAACATTTTTTCAATTTGTTCTTAGTCGGGTCCCGAAGGGATAAGGGTCTATTAGAATGTCATATGTTATATTACATAGCGATGCGCACCAAGGAGTGTGCTATAGTTGATAAGGAAGAATCTCTTCATGCGTGGGAGTCTTGTTATGTGTGGATAACGGTTCCTAAGGAGGACATGTTAAACGTGTGGTCACTTATAACCAACACACGCATAGGTCAGTTGGACCGAACCAGGTTCAGCCCTTCCCGTCCGGATATCGCAAAAACATTTGCAATGTTTCCTCCCCCCAAAGCACGTCTTAAACAGACAGAGTTGCTTCGGGAGGAGAGACTGATATCGCGGGTAGGACTGGAGCGCCAGCCCCGAATGAGATGTTTTCTTGTTCAGATCCATCTGAAGGATCGGGTATGAAGTTATATTTTTACTTCGTCACTTCCTGATCCTTATATATTTATCTTGCATATTCAACTGAAACGATGCCGAGCTCGAGACTCAAGCGTTTGGCTGCCGCTTCGGCCCGTCCTTCTGGAGGACGACAGGAAGCAACGGATAGTGCGGAGCCATCTGAATCAGCGACATGGGGTACGATGATTCCATCGGGGTCGTCTAATGGAGGGAACCCCCCGATCTAGACCACCAGCACATGCACATTAACCCTGCGTTGCTCAGGACAGCCCTCAACGGGCCAAGGACTCGCGCTTCAGGTATTTGGAGTGGTAGAGGAGGTTATAATGTTTAGGATTCGTTCTTTGAGCCTATCCAGCCTCTACTAAATCGGAAATAGTTCTGCTATTAGCGCTGACACAATTAATTTATTGATGCAGGGAGCCGTTCCCGTGGAGACAGTTCTCCCCGGCCCCAACCTTAAGGTGAACGTCTCCCTGCCGCCGATCCCCTTGGGTAAAGGGAAGAGAGCGACCGAAGCAGCCGCCCCAAGGGTTTTTAAAAGGCTGAAGAAAGGAGGGAATTCTTCGGTCCCTACTAAGGGGATCGTTTTGAAGGATCCTACCTCGGGCCCTAAGACCAACTCCGACTGGGGGGTTGCCTTGGGCATGCTGGACAGGTTTAAGAAAGGGAAGAAGTTGGTCTTCTGGAGGAGTGACTTCATTGAAGATTTCCACCTCTACTGGGAACAAAACCCAGATAATGTCAAGCGAGACATGTCTGGGGAAGAAATAATCGAGGGTTTCCTCGACATCGCAACTAAGCTAAGTTCCCTTGATATTAATTCCCGAAGGTTTATGTTCTGACCTTAATGTCTTATGCAGATGCTGAGAAAAGGTTTCACAACTACGATCACCGTGGAAAAGAGCCAGGGTGACCAGGTTGTGTTCCAAAAAGTCCAAGATCAACTTGACCTTACAAAAAGGCAAGTTGAAATTAAACATGGTGAATTGGTTGTGGTACGAGAGGACCGGGACCAATTGGACAGTGAACTGTTAAGAGCTGCGACGGAAATCTCACTCTTAACAGATCAAATCTCTGAGCTGGATAAGAAAGGAAAAACAGCTCAGGATCAAGTCTCTGAACTGGAAGCCAAGCTTGCGGGCCAAAGAGGATGAAATTAACCAAGCCCAAGCTTGGGTCCAGGGGAAGAGGAATAAGCTCAACGAGCTTCTTCTTCGGGCCCAGGATGAGAAAACAAGCTTAGAGGATGAGTTAACTAGAACCCGCACTTCGGCTGAAAGTTCGGTTCGGGAAGCAGTCCTGGGATTCGCTCGGTCCCCTTTGTTATTCGCTTTGGTGGATAACATACATGAGATGTATATTGCTAAGTACTTGGATAACATGCGGGATCAGGTTACTAAGCAATTCAGGCTTTCCCCTGTGGATGAAAGGTGGAAGACGATCGAACCTCTGGAGAATGATGTAAACATTCAAGTAATTTCATCCTTGGAAGAACCTGTCCTAGAGGATGACTCATTCTTCTACCTCTTTGAAGAAATAGAGATAGCGGTCAACCAGAAGGTGGCCGATCAACAGGAAGAGCTGAGACAGCTCACGGCCCGGACCAAACTGTAGGAGCAGAGAGTAGAGGATAAGTAAGATGGGCATGATAGTTAGATCTTGATTGTATTTTTATCCTTGTTTCGTTCCTTATTCCTAATAAAAGTTTCTTTCCTTCTCCATTCCTTTTTAAAGTCAGAATAAGGTTGTTATAACTGACCTTTTAAAATAATCGAGTGTGTTTTTTATGAATGAGTGTGTTCAACCACTAAGTGAAAGACGAGGCTAGCTATATTGTGCTAACTCATCGGTCCTCAATCTTACACTTGGTTCGCTCTAATTGGTTTTAACTGGATTGGTCGTTTCACATTATGTATGGATCACTCTTATTCCGTCCTTGGGGTCATAGTTGAATTGGAAAGACGTAGCCTGGGTTCATTATGAGTCTCATGATAAGCTTTGGCCAAACCTTGGTTCTACTGAAGTCTCGTAGGTTATGTTGGCCGAGCTTTGGTTCTGCATATGTCCCACGTTAGGTCCGAACTTGTATTTCGATATGCTGACTCTCATTTCTTCTTTTGTAGCGAATTTCATAAGTACAAGGGCCGTTTCCCAAGAATGAAAGCCGTTGGAGAGGATGTCTTAGTTCGTAGTGAGTTTTGGGAGAATCGCGACTCATCCTTGGGATTGGGCAAGCGCAGGAGCATCTGACTCGTCAAAGCGATCACTGCAACTTGAGAACCTTGCGGATAAGAAGCTTCGGTCACCAGTACAGACTCGTCCTAAATCATCCGATTCCAGGGTCGATCCATCATTTAATTAGAAACAGTTTGTTTTATACTTATTTGCTTTCTGCTTACGTTTAGAAGAATGTATATTTACTGAGTCAGAGCTATTAATCGAAGATTTACAAGAAATACCGCCTTAGATTCATGACGTTTCAAGTTCGGGGGATATCATCACCATCCAATGTTTCGAGTTTATACGCACCAGATTCCAGTTTCTTCAATATCCGATACGGTCCTTCCCAATTTCTGTCTAGCTTTCCGACATTCCTCTTCACCTTTATGCTTCTGAGGACGAGGTCGCCTTCATAGAATTCCCTTGGGAGGACTCGTTTGTTATGGGCCCGTTCCATAGTTCGCTGATAGGAACACATCCGCGCGTAAATCGCATCTATGTTTTCCTTGATCATCTCGAGATCCAACAGTCTCCTTTCGTCGTTCATATGCTCGTTGTATTGAGATATTCGGGGCGATCGGATGGCAACCTCCATCGGGCTAACTGCTTCGGACCCATATACTAATGAGAAGGGTGATTCCTGGGTCGTCGAGCGGGGTGTAATTCGGTATGCCCATAGAACCTCATAGATGTGTTCGGGTCATTTCCCTACAAAATCTTCTAACTTGGTCTTCAATCCTTTCAGGATAACCTTGTTAGATACCTCCGTAAGTCCATTAGTTTGGAGATGGACCACTAATGAGAAATGATGGGCGATGCCCAACTTGATACAGAAATCCCGTACACTTTTCCCACGGAACTAGGTCCCATTGTCTGATATGAATGCTTGGGGCACCCCGAAGCAGCTCACAATATTTCTTCATAAGAAGTGTTTTACGACCTTCTCGGAGATAATGGCTACTACTTATGCTTCAATCCACTTCGAATAATATTCAACTGCCACAATACAGAATATCTATTGTCCTATTGACCGAGGAAAAGGTCCGAGGATATCAATTCCCCATCTGTCAAACGGACAAGGAAACATGGTCACCGATAAGGAAGACAAAGGCAGCTGTGGGATCGGAGCATGATATTGACATATGGCACAACGTTTGGTATACTTCTTGGCATCTTCAAGCAACGTCGGCCAAAAGTATCCGGCTTTGAAGACGCGATGATATAAAGATCGAGCCTCTGAGTGAATACCACATATCCCTTTATGAACATAAATCATAACGGCTTCAGCCTCAATAAGAGATAGGCAACGTAACAGCAGGCCCTCAAAACTCATTTTAAACAATCGTCCGTCAATTAGAACATATGTTTTAGCCCGGACTTCTATTTTTCTGGCTTCCGACCTATCTTCAGGAAGATAACCGTTCGTTATATATTTAATGAAGGGGTCCATCCAATTGGGTTCCCCGGAAGATTCAGTAACGCTAATATTCAAGCCCTGGAGTTCGTGGCATAGAACCCCAATTTCTTCAACTGACTGTTCGGTCACCGATATCTCGACCGAAATAGTGTTCGGTCCCATGTCAGGTATGCCCGCGGCCAACCTGGCAAGTGCGTCAGCAACCTGATTCTGCTCCCGTGGCTCGTGATCAAGAGAAAATTCAATGAACTTTTTGGATAATTCCAAGACTTTGGCGTAATATAATTTCATCATCGGATCATGAGTTTCCAATCTCCCTGCGAACTGTTCCACCACTAACTTTGAGTCTGAAAACATTCGTACTTTGCTAACTCCCATCTTTCGGTTCATGGTCATTCCCGATAATACAATTCATATTCTACCACGTTATTTGTTCCAGCAAAGGAAAATTTAACTGCAGAATGAATAAAATTACCTTGTAACGTTGTGAGGGTAATGCCCGCCCCTCTTCCTCCGAAGGTCGATCATCCTCATGGTTTAGAAATATGGCTGATCGGGTCATTTCGACCACAAAATCGGCGAGAACCTGAGCCTTGATCGCCCTTCGGGGCAAGAATTCCAGATACATATTGCTGAGTTTAATAGCCAATTTCGCTAATCTCTCATTTAGATCCGGTTGTTTAAGAACAACTTTCAGAGGCTGGTCAGTTTAAACATAAACCGTTCGGCCTTCAGAATAATGCTTCAGTTTAGATACAGCCTTCTTCAAAGCCAACATGAACTTTTCCAATGTAGTATATCTAGTTTCAGCAGGTATCAAAGACTGACTCACATAGTAAACAGGTTTGTGAACGTCATCTCGAATGGTTACCAGAGCTGCAGTGACGACAACTTCTGATACCGCTAGATATAAGCCCAAAGGTTCATCACAAGTTGGTCTCACCATCACCGGGGGAGTGCTTAAATAAGTCTTCATATCCGAGAAGGCATGATCGCACTCTTCGGTCCAGTCTAGATGACTTGCTTTTCTTAGCACTCTGAAAAAAGGCAGAGCCCAATCTGTGGATCTAGAAATAAATCTGCTTAGCGCAGCGAGTCGGCCGGTGAGCCTCTGAAATTATCTCTTGTTTCTTGGAGGTTGCATATCAATAATAGTCTGCACTTTCTCAGGATTAACCTCTATGTCTTTCTCTGAAACGTGATATCCTAAAAATTTTCCACTTCGGATCCCGAAGCAGCATTTGTTTGGATTTAGTTTGAGCTTATATTTGTGGCGTACTTCGAAACAACGAGACAAATAAGTAATATGGTCTTCATCATTCATAGACTTGACAATAATATCATCAACATACACTTCCATCATATAGCCTATCAAATCTCTAAAGATTTTGTTGACCAACCTTTGGTAAGTGGCTCCAGCTTTTTTCAGGCCGAATAGCATAACAGCATAGCAATAGATGCCATCTTCAGTCATGAATGATGATTTTTTCTGATCTTCCTCAGTGAGAAAGATTTGATGATACCCGAAGTAAGCATCCATGGTACTCATCATTGTGCTTCCAGACACAACATCTACCAATCGGTCAATATGTGGTAGTGGGAACGGATCCGACTCGCAGCTCTTGTGGACGTCGGTGAAGTCGATACACATTCGCCACTTCCCATCTGCCATGGAAAACACTACTGGGTTTGCAACCCATTCAGTATAGTGGATCTCTCTGATAAACTCCAACCGTAGTAGTTTGTTCACTTCAGCTCAGATAATCTCGATTTTTTCGGGAGAATAACGTCTCCTCTTCTGCCTAACAGGCTTTGTACCAGGCTCAGTGTTTATCCGATGCTCACTATCGGATTGGTCAATCGCCGGAACATCATCCGGGGTCTAGGCGAATATATCCACGTGGCGTCTCAGCAAGTAGATCAACTCTTCTTCGAATGAAGGGGCCAGATGTGCCCCGATGCGAGTAGTTTTGGTTGAGTCATCCTCAACCAGATTTATAAATTTGAACCCAACAGGTTCCATGGCTTGCCTCGGGTGCGGCGGCTCTTCAAGCAAATCCACCCGGGCTCTCTTGACAGGTGCCAAATTTCGGCACGAGCTCAAGTAGCATTATCTTGCTACCTTCTGATCCCCTTTACAGAAATGACTACGTGAGCGGAGAGGAATTTGAGCATCATATGATAAGTTGAAGGGAGCGCCTCGAACTTACTGAGGCCGGTCCGTCCGATAATGGCTTTGTAAGCCAAGTCGACATCAACGACAATGAATTCCAAGATTTCCTATCGGTCCCTGGATGAGTCTCCAAGGGTGACTAAGAATAGGATTTTCCCGCATGGAATAACACTCCTCTAGTATAATGCCCAAGGAGTTATATTAGCGATCGGAAGATCATGAGCGACAGCTCCCAGCATCTCAGCAACTTCGCGCTTCATCAGATTGCACGAAGCCCCGGTGTCCACCAAGATCCTGTGGACCCGATGGTTCCCAATCAGTGATAGTAAGGGGGTCATCGCATGTAACGATAATCCTCTTTCGGTCGGCCATAGTGAAAGTAATATCCCCCTAGAAGGAAGGGGACATCTCAGCTGGATCATACTTAACCAGCGCCACAAATTTGGAGCTTTTAGCATAGCCTCCGCGCACTGTTCTCTTTCGGTCCCAAACCGATTCATTGATTCTCAATCCTACGGAGATAACATCTCCGTCTACGTCTCTTGGTGCCGCTTCGTTTTGAGAGGGTTGGGCGCCCGCCTAAGTTGGTGGGGGAGCGGGATGCTCCTGTCTTCCACCATCATTTTGCGGGGTTCTGCCGCCACAACCCCGCCATCTTCTTCTCCGACACTGGCCACGATTCTCTCGACCGTGCTAGCCTCTATCTTGCTCTGGCAGAGAAGACCTTCGGTCCTCCATCCGATCATTATAATTTCGGGGTTGTCCCCGATTATCTCTTCCCCACGGCCTGTGACGATCGTCACCCTGATGGCCCATTCGGGGAGAATCTGCTCATTTGCCCTTCTGACCATTCCGATCGGGTCTTTCTTTATTCATTGCCGCTACTGTCTCTTTCAACAACGGGCTCTTCAAGGTCGGGTGATCGCGGTTGTGATGCAGTTCGCAATACACCCGATTGTCCTCCTGCTTCGGGGGGACATCTTTCTCAGTTACAGCCGCTACTTCTCACTGCTGCTTCTTAGGGTAGGAAACCCTATGATAACCTAGGGGGTTCAGAATTCCTGCTAGGCTTCCGGTAGCCTAATCCCAGCGCTTCATCCACCTTAATATACTTATTGATTTTCAAAAGAAGCTTTCCTAAGGTGAATGGTAGGCTCTTCACCAAATTGTCAGAAAGGCCGCACTGTCCCATGACCTGCTATAGAATATCAATCTTGTCTCGAGGTTCCAGCTTAATACCCCTAGCAGTCATATTGAATTTTTCCATGAAGGGCCGAAGACTCATTTTGGACGGGATGTATTTCAGCTTATATAGTTCCTGCCTACTTCGGGGCGGTCCTACATTTGGAGCGAACTGCTCAGAGAAAACTAAAATAAACCCGCCATACGACTGTATGGATCGGGCCGGTAGATTCTTGAACAAGATTCGGGCATCGCCTTGTAATCCTGCCGCGAAGATGCGGCACTTTAATGAATCTGAGGTCCGGACCGTTCCCATGCGTAACTCGAAGTCGGCAACGTGATCAATCGGATCTCCGTAGCCACGATACGTCCGCAACCCCTCGAGGTTGCGATAATGTTGATCTGGGACTGCCGTCCAAATCTCCTCGGAAAAATGGAGCATCAAATCTCCCAGGGCGGTGGATATGCCTTCAGATTGTTGGGATGATGTCTCGACCGCATGTAGATTCTGCCACCAGTCGTTATCCTTATTCCGCCTAATCGGGGCCTCCATGGCCCTGTTGAATAAACCAGGATTGCGCCCCAGATCAGGCCCGCAATCCCTCAGCGCTCCCATGCTTTCCAACTCCCTAGTGAGCTCGTCAATACGTCTTTGCATATGCTCCTAATCATTCCTAGGAGTGGGAGTTGGATCTCTAGCTGGGCAGGAGGAGTATATCGATATCTCGGCCTCCTCATTGTTACACCGCGCCTGAAAATTTTCTCATCATCAGTGCTATGCTCGTTAGGGTCGCTCACGTACCCTCTACTTCTCGGAACAGGGCTTGAAACAGCCGGTGGCTCTGTTCCACTTCTCTCCGACGTAATCTCCAGTACCACTTTCCTGACAATAACTTCTAGATCCTGTAGAGAGAATGTTGGGGCTGGGAGACTGTTGGGAAGCACGTCACTGTCGTTCGTCGAAGTTCCAGTTGCCATGCCTTTGATTATCCTATACTTGGTAGAAACCTCAAATGGGATTAGAAAATCGTCCCCACGGACGGCGCCAAACTGTTATGGTCCCTTTTTAGGGGTACCAACAGTAGTCCGGTTCATCAAGAAACGAACTCCGTTTTAATTTGTTTATGGTGGGGAAACGATTAATTAAAGCAAATGAAGAAATTGGCAAGGCAATTTAGAGTGGAAAACCCAGGAAATTGGGAAAAAAACACTTGACTAAGAGTTGAAAATTCTCTTAATTGATTCACTAATCAAGCAGTTCACTACAAGATACAACAGAGGTTTATGAAGATGACGAAGTATAAGAAAGTGATAAGAACCCCGCCAGAGTAACAACATATTCTTACGCGTCCATAGAGATCCTCAAATTCCGTCGTCAAGCTCTGCATTTATAGAGCTGAAGGCGTGTGAAATCCACGCCCTGTAACTGCTTCTGACAAGTTTGTTGAAGGTTGTTGTCGCACGATGTAAAACGTGGCCGGGATCGAAGCGTGGCCTGCATGATCTGGCCCGAAGCGTGGTAAACGTGTGGAGGCCCGAAGCGTGGAACACATGGGCTGTAACCGTTTGGATCGAACCATTGGATCATTTGTCAAAAACCCTTCTATTTTGCCAAGTCCATCTTCTGTCCCGTCGCGAAACATCGGACCAATTTATTTCAAATGTGCTAAGTTGTGGATTTTGGGCTGCGCGAGTTCGCTTTTTATTACTTAGGTCGACCCAATCGTTATTGAGTCTTACCACTGCATGGTACCTGGTCCTAGAATTCTTATTAGAATTATATGTTTTAGTGATTTGAGTCGATCGATTTTTCGAATTTTTTCAATCAATTGCACTATTTCGTTTAGAAAATATAATAACAAATCCTAATTAATCAAAATTCAAAAATGTTTTACAATTGAATGATAACAAGTATTAGTTTTATCGATTAATTGCATTATTTATTGTGTTACACTATTTTGTTTGGTTTTGATTTTTAAAAAAATTTCTCATGATTTTTTAGAGTGAGTGATGAAGGTGAATACACGTCAATGAATTTCGAATTATTTGCAAGCTAATTTGAAGAATAACGATTTTGACGATTAATAAATTAATATCTTTTTGTATTAAAATATGAATAATAATACTGTTTTGAAATGTTTATTTTAGATATTTCATTACAAGTATAATATACATATGTTAAATAATCAAAAAAACATTAAAAAATCAAAAACGAGTCAAACCAATTAGAAACCGGTTTGAACCGGACCGGATGGATAACAAATTCGTGTTTCTAGTCCGGTTTTAGAACAAGAACATAGAATGACAGCTCTCAAAGCAATGGAATCAACATAAGTTAATCTCCAGAAATTTACATTAACCAAAACAAATATTTTAATATTGAAATCTCATCAACAAATTTTAACCAAAACAAATATTTTAATATTGAAATCTCATCAACAAATTCAGACATTCTTGTTCTTTTTCATCTTTGAAGGTGGCCATCGTCCTTTCTTCCTCAAATGGCGTTTCCTCAAGAGTCTTTTTCTCCTAAGCCTTATCTTCTTCGCTAACTTCATTCTCATTTTCTGTTCGAGTTTCAGATCGAGTGTTGAAACAAGTGGCAGGCTCTCCACAGGCACATTTTCTTTTGTGGCTTCGGAGGAGGAGACCGTTGCGGGCTCTGTTCCATCCACTTCTGCTGATGCCTTAACAATTACAGCTCCTCGAAAAATGCTTCCAGCGTACGACTTTGGAACCAAATTAATGGACTTATTGTACAATCTCAAGGCTAGCAAAATAAGAAGATTATCTTTATTTCAAAAGACACTAGCTATCAGAAGATATACAAATATCTACTCCTACTACTGTTATTGAATTCAAGACTCAATCAATTTACGTAGGGAATGTGCTTATATATATAACTTACGCGGGGAAAAGATTTGAACAATGTGATCTCATCCCCTTAAACACTAGATACGTGTACAATCCCCACATAAATTGATCCAACTTTGGAAATTGAACATAACATCAAAGCGGATTTGAAAAATCCTTAGTGATATTGATGGGGTTAGTCAAGTTTAATGTCAATTGGTAATCCATCAATTGAATTGTGAAGTCCAATTTATTAGATGGTTTGACTTGAGGACAGAAAGGGTGTATTGAAATAGTGATAATTATCTCACATCTGAAGTTGGAAGTTGTTTGAATTGATTTATAAGAAAGAATGTGGACCATAATAAATGATTTTTCAAGTCATTTATGATGTGATATCATCCTTTATGCACTGTATACGTGCACACTTGTTGAAATTATAGAGTCTATAAATTTCACACATTTAAAAGACTTGAAGAAATCCGAACCAAACCCCACAAATTGAACAAATTCTATAAATTTAACAAGCATCACCGTCAATTTAAAGATAGAATCACAATTGAATACAATCGCATTAACATGTTGCACAATGAAGCGGGTTAAATAGACAGTTGCTTTATTTTCGTATTTTCTGAATACCCATATCACAAAACCAAAATTGCCATTGTCAACTATCCCAGAATACCGATTCGTCTATTGAAATTACGCCCAGATCGAAAATAATAACTTAATAGATACACAAGAGATCGATTACACACATGATCTAACATTGATAGAGAGAATAAATTAACACTGTAGCGAATCGCTTACAAGGTGGAGTGGGGGCAAGCCAAGAGACAGAAGAAGAAACTGATAAGGAGAAGGAGCTAGCGAAGAGAAGAGCCATCTTGCTGGAGTTCAACAACGGATAAGCAAGCGCCACTCCACAGCCTAATAATATCAGCGAAAATGGGTTGAAATATAAGGCAGGCCTTCGGCCTATTTATGTAGGCGGCCCATTTTTATTGGGGCCTAGCCCATTTTTTTAAAAATAATAGTGTTATTACTTATAATAATACAATAATTAACATTGCATTAATAGTTTAATGAAAGAAAATTATTATAATAGATTAAGTGTTAAATTACGACAAAAATAAAAAATACTATATTATAATCAATTAATAATAATAAGGATAATGATTTGTTCTTTTAGACCAAGTCTTATTCAAATAACAATATTTAATTGAAATAAGTGGAGAGTCCACCTTCAACCAATATACTATTCTATTTCAAGTTTGAACTCCTAGTGGGCGTTACAAAAAATAACAAAAAAATAAGACGATTTAATTTGGTATTCATTCAATTATCGAATATTTACTTTTTACCAAGCCGAATCCAAACACCGAAATGATGAGTAATAAATCAAATACCGAATAAATTTTCAAAATATTTGTAACCAATTGATGTGGGTTATCTTCATAATAAATAACCGATACTACGTTTGTTAGGTTTGCATTTTGTTTATAACGATACTAACATTGCCAACACGTTCAAATTTTACGGATTAATTTTACTAAAACAAACATTGGGGGCTTTCATTGACAAATTATAAAATGTTTGAATATCAATTTAGGCAATATAAACTTTGAGAATTGTAATGGCACAAATCCCAAATTTTGGGACATGTAATGCTAATAAGACTATAGTTAACACAATTTCCAAAGTTTGACAATTAAAATTGTATGTTTATTTATCAATTATATTAATTTTGATAATTAATTTAGTCAAAACATGCAAAATATGATGACATATAACATATTTTGGAGACGTGTATTGTCGAAATTATAAACTTTTGAAGACTCAAATTGTAATACACAAACTTTTGGAACCATTTTTTCATCTTGTCCATGATTTTATTTACCAAAATTAAGAATAAAATGATAAAAAATTTGGCCTCCACATTTATGGGGAAAAAATATTACAATAAAATATCAATAAAAATTATTTAATAACGCTACACCGAGAAAATGAACAAATTTTAAAAATATTCCAATTATAATTTTTATTTAATGAATAAAGTAAAATGACAAAGACATATGAATTATTGATGATAGAAATAGAATACAAACACAAAAATATAAACCACTAACAAAAAATGAAGATGACTTTGACGGAGTCATACTCATTTTACTATAATTTTCAGTTATTCTAAAAAGCATATTATACAATAATAAGTATTGTACATATTCGGTATGTCATGTCTTTTAACATATCCCCTAATTAATTATTTAATATAGAAATTAGATGGAGGAGTCAATTATATATATTAAATTTAGGTCTTTGTTAATTTCAGACACAACACATGTCAACCCGGCATTAATATCTATGTGACTTAATTGATTGGGATATTTGTAATCATACGTTTGACCCATTCTTTAGTAGTTATACTTATACATTAAACTTAACCATAACTCATTTTTATTTTTTTACATGTCTTGAATTTAATAAGTTGAACAATTTTGGATGCAAAATTCACATGACCCAAATATCTTATGATATAATACATCTAAATATAATATTTACATATACAAATAATGACACCAACAAGCATTCATAATTTGATTTGTCTTCAATAAAATGACTATTTATTGCAACAAAATTCATAGTTTTGATAATAAGTCATAATATCATATTTAGTACTAAAACTTTAAATTTTAACAAATTTAATCATTTAAGTTTGTAACATTTAACAAATTAGATCCGCAAATGGCAAAATCAATTATCGAATTTGATTTTGGATAATAATCTCAATTGTTAAAATTAAAAATTTTGATGATGGATTATATACAAAACTTTGGTTATAACCTTTGTCAAATAGATCAATTATCTGGACCGATTTCACTATCTTCATACATACATTAGAATTACCATACACATAAAACTTTAGGAATTAAAATGACAAACTATGAAAATATATTACGAAAGACATAAAACTTTAGGAATTAAAATGATTAAAACTATGAAAACATGATAACCAAATTTAGGTATGAATGTTTTATTAAATGCTCAAAAAAACATTAGGGGTTCAACTCTTGTCTTTTATTTGAGAGCGCGGTTGTAAGTATATAGGATAAATCACATTAGTAGGGAGTATTCAAACAGAGTTATAAATGTAAGAAATATTCAATAAAACTGAAATTAAACACATCAAACTACAGCATCAGGAACAAGATTAAGTATTAACAGACCGCCCCCTCCATTTTCATTTTTTTACTTTTCACCCCTTCAAAAGTAAAAAAACACGGAATTACACCAATTTCCACGACTCCAGTGTGGGAAAGCTACAAAACGAGTCAAATTCAAGCCCCGCCGCACCGTCCAACGACGACGGAGCCTGATTGCCTACCAAAGGAACCGTGGAGCAGCACTCCAATAAGAAACCTGAAGTGTCTAGAGAGCTCACTTTGCTATCATTCTCTGCTTCCTTCATCGCTAGCTTCCCGTTTATTCCGGTGATCTGCTGCACCATCTGCCGGAAACTCGCCGGATCTGCATTAAAAAAGGTCGTCATCGCCCTCTTCGATGACCTTGACTTTCGCTTTGACACCCTCCCGGTCGCCGTAGGACAACCGCGCCTTTGCTTTGACACGGACAAGGAGGGCTCGTTTTCCGAACCACCCGATGCGGTCGGTGTCTGCACCGGCTTGACCATAGAGAGAGTAGCATCCATCATCATATTACTAATATCGGGCGAGAAAAAATCCCCGCTTTTGGGTGCGAAGGTACTCTGTAGAGCTCTAGCGAGCGTATCTGTTTCTTTAGTGAAGAAATCGGAAATATCCCAACCATCAGCGAATGTTGGGCGGTACTCCGGTGCCCAAGGTTGCCCATAAGTCAACAAATTATCAGAGGACGCCATTTTTTTCCGACGAGGAGAAGGTAAAACTCAGATAAGGGAAGGAGTACCCAGATTGAGGAGAAAGTGGGAAATTGGGGACTGAAGGTTAAGTGAAAAGGTACAAGAGGAAGCCGGGGATAAATAGGGGCGGTGTAAACTGCAAATAGAGGAAGCCGCGTTGTGGATGTACACGTGGCTGGCTGCTACGTACGGAAATTAAACCAATCTTAAAGGCAAAACCTAAGCACGTCTAGTTTGACTGTTGAAGACTGTACATCATCTCCTCAAACAGATTTTATACATGAAATTAAACCAATCTTAAAACCTAAGCACATATTGTGTGTAATTTAAATTTTCAACTAAAATTGACTGAACCCCTTCAAATTATTATTTTTATATTAATAACATTATATTTGTAGAGTCGAGTCAATTAAAAATTTGAACAAGTTAATTACAATCATCTAAAATTTCTCATATAAATCAATCTAATTCATATCTTAATTTCCATATGGAAAATTTATTTATATTTCAACTAATAATGCAGAATTTTTGTGTATATAATTTAACAAATTTGATCTCCAATGTTTCTTAATTTTGACTAATTTAGTTTTCAAAGTTATTTTAACGTAAGACTAGTTCTCAAATTTAATTTTTTTGTAAATTTTGACAAATGTAATTTTATAAGCTTAATATGTGTGGCGAAATTAATTCTTTAATTTTAGGGGCTAGTTTTGCCACAATCAAATTTGTCAAATTTTGAAAGTATTTGAATTTTTTTTGTTAAAAAATCAAAGTGTGAGGATTGGAACATCAAATTAAAATTTAATGATCAAATTTATCAAAATCATACACTTTATTTTCTCCGATTTGGATTCAATAGATTGAGTATCCATATAAACTTCTATAAAAAAAATTAATCACATTAATAATGTTATGTCAAACCAATTATTGAGTATACTAATTATCTTATAAATTATACCATTGTATTTTGATATCTAAAAAATGGGAGATTTATAGTTTATACTCAACAAATAATGCTTTATGAGTTGCATAGTTTTCACTCATTCTAGTTCTCTAACAATAATTCATTGTGTTGCATATTTAATTTAATAAATAAATTAATATTATGTCATATATTTATAATACATAATTAATTATTGACATTCTATGATACATATTCATATTTTCGTTTATTTTTTATTAAATTTTTATTTTAATAATCATGTTAATGTTCCCGTTTTTTAGTATCCGGTTCTAACAACGTAGTTTATAATAGTAGATGAAATTCTCACTCAACAAATTTGAATTTACTGAATAAATGAGAGGATATTTCTCCAAGTAGTTTCATGACCCGAACCGACCCGACTCACCCGGCCCGACCCGCACAAAGGTTACCAGGAGTTGACGCCAGCGATGAGGTCGACATGACGTGTTAATTATTTAATGGAGTCTTCTTCCCCACGGCAAAGCAGACATGATGCCGGCGTCTTCTCCGGCTAGGTTTTTGTCAGATGTAACTTGCGAATCTTTCTCAATTTATTAATTACATAACTTGGAACAATAATTATGTAATTAGTTATTACTGTTGAATCATTTAATTAAATTAAGATAATAAAATAAATTAATATTAATTGTCGATGTTACTTGTATTGAAATATGGTGTTTTTTTTAAATATTGTATCTTTTAGTATAGTAACTTGTATTTGATACTGTTATATGCGTATTTGGTGTAATTTATTGAGATTAATAAGAGATAGACTAAATGGAATTTTATTGTATTCATTCTTCACCTTCATTCAATATTTTGTTGAAAAATTCCTACCGTATTCTCCGATATTTCAAATAATGTAAAGACGATACCAAAAACTTTCTAAATTATATACAAAGTTTCCGAAATTTCAAAATCGTTCAAAATTAACACTCGAATTAATAGTAGTGATTTCGTCTTTTTTACATGATTGGTTTTGATAAAGTATGTATTATATTAAAATTTTCAAAGTTTAGATATATAATCATTACTTTTTTTAAAGTTAAGTGATGAAATATATACTATGAATACATTTAAAAAATTAACGAGTGTTATGATCAAATATAAACGATTTTTGAACTTCGCAGGCTAACAACATCATTCTTAAACTTTGATGCATTTATTTATTACTTTCAAAAGTTTGAGGTTAAAAAACATACATTATACCAATTTCGTGAACTTTACGTATAATATACAAACTCTGAAGTAATATATTTACACTATTTTAAAGTTTGAGATAATTACAAATATATTTTTTATAAAAAGAATTCAACAAATTTGAATAATTACTCCTAGTAACTTAATCTTATCCATGTAGTACAAGAGGGGAGTGGGAATTGGGTCCCGGGAATCTTTATTATGACCCTAAACGTGATATAATAAAAAGGTTGACGATTGAAAACGCGTTTTTCTTGTCGGAGTAGAGTTGTAATAAAATTATTATTTTTTTCTGTAGTGTGAAAGCGTGTCTTACATAATCTGCTGCTCACGCGCTGAACTGTCTCTCCCGCTCCTCTCCCTTTCCTTATCTTCCCCGCGGACAACATAAAGAAGAGACGTGTCACCTTTACCCAATCATAAATTCATAATTTAATACAACATAAAACATAAATAATGCATTATTAATTAATTAATTTATTTATTTTATCATCAACTGTAGGGTGTAAACGCAATCTATAAAAGAGAGTTGGGATCCACTTTTAAGCTTCTACGATCAGATCAGATCCGATCCGCCCACGTGTGTGAGAGTTAAACTGACCAGACCATCTTTGCTTGCAAGAAAATTTTTGAGCATCTTAAATATAAAATACTATAAAATTAATAGCTTTAAATTTTAAAAATGATGTATTTAACATCTACAAATTTTAAAATGTGTTTTGAAATAGATTCTAGATAGACAATTATTTAAATATATTAAATTATTTAAAGTGTAAAATGAAATATTTATAATTTAAATATTAGGCGACTTTTGCGTACGATCCTTCAAATTAAGGGTTGTGTAAATATCATTCAAATTACAAAATTACAAATATAATACATTATTTAAGCAAAAATATATATTTGTAGTATTTTAACTTCAATTAAATTCACGTAAGATAACTCAATTTACTTATAATATTTATCATTGATCATCTAACGACACCGTTAATATTTTATATTTTTATATTTAATTTTCGAACCTCAAGAGTTAATTTTGCATAGTTTTTTAAACTATAAATGTCATATTTCATACTTTGTGAATTTTGATAACTTTGAGAAACAATTATGCTAATGGAAAACATTTGTCAACTTAACATAAAAATGTGTGCTACACTGTCATAGGTAAAAAACAAACGGTATTGATAACTTTAGGTGTTATTCTTGTAATTTTATAAGTTACGATACATGATATTTACTCATCTCGTATTATATATTTAGTATCTCAAAGTTTAAACCGTTTTGAGAATGATTCACACCTACAAAAGATAAACCCTGCCCTCTTTGAGTGGGTACGTTTTGAGAATGACCCACGCTTCTGAATGTTTATTTAACATTCGAAAATTGGTAAATTGTAATCAACGTAATAACATGATTATCATTGTATTTTTTTATAATGAATTGCTTTTATAATATGTATAAATATAATTATTTTAATTTTATTATTATTGTTCAACATCCATCTATGTTTTAAGATTTATAATAATAATATACCAATATTTATAAATCATGGAATATTTTATTTAAAATGAAAGCGGAATTTTATTTTTAAATTATTATTTTGCAACTAAGCTATTTAAAAATAAGGATTAAAATTAAATACATAATGATATAAGGATAAAATTTTAGAAATAAAAAGGACATTTAATAACAATAAAGAATTACATCCATCTATTTAAAATAAGAAAGAACTCCATACTATACTATGACATTGGTCCTATTTTTTAGAAAAATCAATGTTCGTTGATAGCAACTCATTTTTTTCAAAATAAATGTACATGTTAGTTTTTTATATTACTACCTCAAGTTTTTTAAATAAAACTATGTGGAATTCACATATAATTTGATTTATTTTTTTTCCTAGTATAATTTCCTTTTAATTAGAATAGGATTCACAATTATTTTTGAATAAATATTTTCCTTTCTATTAGTTATAATATCATCTCAAATATCTTAAATACATAGAAGACAAAATTTCATTTATTTTTTACTAGGTTGCACGGATGCATGATGCGAGGTGCGAGTGTGCATGGTGCGTAATTTTTTAATTATGATAAGTTGATGGTGCGTTATATAATTTAATAAAAATATATATTAAAATATTAATTAAAACATTTTTAAAAATAATAAATAATCAAATTCACAATAATAATATTTTAATTAGTGTTATTCTATTTATTCTTCAAATTTGAGTTCTTAAAGATAAATATATTTAACATATAGAGAATTGAGATAATCTCCTAATTCAGTTCGATTATTTTTATTAATAAAAAAATATTTAATATTTGATTATTTGTGGCTTTTAGAATATATAATTATATATTTTTTTAATGTATCTACATCCACAAGTGAACGAATTTGAGTGATATTCAAGTTTCGGGTTTAGAGAATGAAGTTTTATAATGACGTACATAATAAGGATTTACACACCTTACACCTGATGCGTTGAAAGGTACGCACCCCATGAATCGTGCAACATAGGTTTTTTGTGCGAAATTTTAAATAAAATTAACGAGATCGCTTTCTATTAATTTAGAATATAATCTCAAAATTTTAAAATTAATCTATATCGAACACAAAATTTAATTTTTTTTACTTTTTTAAATTTATTTTTCTATGAGATCATATACTATTAATCTAGAAAACGAACCTATAATATATTATTTTTCTTGTTTTTTCTAAGAGATTGTATTCTATTAATTTATAAAATAATAACCAAATTTAAAAAAAACGTTCAAAAATGTCATGAGTGCTTTTTAAATGTAACCTTTATAATTAATGCTATTTTTATTTTGTAGGGTTATTTGCACATAGTGTCACAACTTTCCTTACACGGTTTGAAAGAAAAAAAGTGGCTTCAACCTGCGCTTACAGCATCGGGATTGGGGAAAGGCAACGAATCATTGTCAGGACAAGAATAAAGCAAAATGAAACTACGACACTTTCCACTTTCCACGTTGGGTGTCTTTTAGAATAATAATACTTTTTAGGCACCCAGCGTGCTCCTGCTTTTATTCATTTAAAAACAAAATGATTAAAGTCATGAATCCGTGCTTAACTGAATCATTTAAAGAACAACAAAGGTTTGATATTGTGCATGAAAACAGACAAAATAACAAAGCACACATGAATTCAGACAAGATTTGTGATGCAAAAAGGATGTTTTTTTAGTGCAAAAACCTTGTCTAGTTAGTGAGTTCCATTATGGCAGAGACTATGTCTCCATCTGCATCCTTTAAAGCCTTAACAGCCCTTGCTCTAGAAACACCTGCTTGGGTCATAACCAATTCAATATCCTTTGGTTCAACGCCAGTTTCATCTACCTCCTCATCATCTTGTGTCAAAGCTGCTGGTGCAGTTTTAGGCATAAGATTGTTCATGTTAGGAGCCTTGAATTGCTCTGCTGCTTGTGTTTGTAGCTGTGAGCTCAAGTCCTCAATCTTTGCCTCACCAAATATAACATATGTGTCTGAGTTTGGACTCTTGAACACATCAGGCTTTGATATGACAAATAAGATCTGAAACTCAACTAAAAGGGTCAGTAATGTTAAAATAATAATGGATTCAGGTGTTACAAGGAACCTACATTTTTGCTCTTCTTCACAGTCACTCTGCTGACTCCAGTGATTGGCTTCATTCCCAGTTTCAGCATTGCCTTTCGGCTTTTCTTCTCGCTTCGGCTCTGCTTTGCCCTGCCGCTATCATCTTGTCCTATAGAAAGAAATAACTGATCAACTTCTATTTTTCTAATTGAACATATACTCAAATTAAGCCTAGCCGAGAATTAATTAACATGCAACGACATTAATAGATGTTGAGGAAACTTCACAGTCAAACTAGAATACGAATAACAGATAAATAAAATGCCAAATTCATTTTAAAAGAAAAAGGTTATGGGATAACAATAGTTTTACCAGAATGCAAGCTAATGAAAGGCATTATTAAATGTTTAATGGAGAGGTACCTTCAGCATCCCCTTCATCATCATCATCGTCATCATCATCATCATCATCCTCAATCAGAGGCTCATCCTTATACATGAAAGTTTAAAATCAGAACTTTAAAGTATCTTATCATATTATACTTTACTAGTTAGCAAAAACAGACTAAGAATGCAAATAATGCAACAATTTTATAGAATTTTAGTTAACTTGAAAGGTGATACTATCTCATGTTACTGACAAAACAATAATCACAAGAGAAGATGATAAGACTCTATAATCAGTATGATTTGCACGCTAAAATAAACACAAGGATGCATATAATTTTGGTGCATTATATTTGCATTGCACACAATCATGAAAACTTGAAACTTTATAAAAAATCGCAAAACAACTCTCTACAAGGAATTGATACGAAAACGAAAAACAGTTCATGACCACACTTTCAAATTTATTACAGCCTAAGAATTTAAAACCTACTGAATAAAAAACAATAAAATTAAAAGAAAAAAGAAACGGATGACTCTGAAATTAAAAATTTGCAAACGGCGGAAGCAGCTACAAGTAGATAAACTAAGCCAAATTGATTTTCAACCACAAGAAAAAAATAATAAAAAATTAATATTTGTAGAAAGATAAGGGGAATACATCAATCCTCTGCTGCTCAAGATGAGCCGCCAACAATTCTTCTTGTGTCTGAGTCATGATTCGGAACTAAAACTCAGGGCTGCAATTCCGCCAAGGAAAACTTGAATGAAATTTCGCAAATCTCTCTGTCTCTAGGAAGCCCTCGAATTATTATACGGCCTGACGTCAAACAGTCCTCGCGGAATGGGCCGACCCAATCATCTGGAGTTAATTTATTTATAAAAACATGATAAAAAATTTAAATGAAACGGAACTCAATTTATGAAATGAATATATTGTCATTGGGGCTATTGGTGGGCTTGTTTGGTATTCGTGGGAAAATACGGTGGGGTGTACCGGAATTAACTGTGTTGAATTGAATATATTTATTATGATATGATTTTGTAAAAAATAGAAGTGTTATGAACGTGATTTTAGTAAAACTATATATTTATCCATAAGGTCAAGAAATATAATTCACTTAAATTAATCAATTTATATTTTTTAACATTTAAACTTACATCAAATTATAGATAAAAGCGATATTTATTGAATTATAAACGAAAAACAAAAATTTATATTTACACAACTGCAAAATAAAGAAGATATTCTATCGTAATGTGATAAATGCAATATTTGCATAATGGTCAAACGGTATATCGATCGGTACCAAAATATATAAATAATAATATTTTGTTTTTTTACAATTTAAAATAATAATATTTTATTTTTGATGAGATCCCCGGAGCCCGATACCCGAGCATGGTCAAGACCAAGCTTAACCATAAAAGCCCAGAAAACGTAAGCCGAATTTGGAGGCCCAAATCCAGTCCGCGTGAGTGAAGGGCCCATTCAGAACGTTTGGCCCGATCGTTCGCTTATAGCGATCGGTCCCAAAGTGTGAGGGCCCAGCTCCTTACACATGCCAGACCGATCGGTCCACATATTGTAGGCCTTGCTTCGGGCCATTCTTGCTCGTCCCATGCAACGACAACCCTCGACAGCCTTGTCAGAGGCATGGTCCGGCGAAGGCGTACGAGTCACCAGCGGACAGAAAGCAGCCGGCTAGTAGCGCCGAAAGGTCTAGCGCAATGCAGCTCTGTGAAGCCATTTCCGGCGGCTTTTCCGCCTGACGTTAGCCGACCTAGTCGCAAAGGACATGCACAAAAAGACACCCTACTGTGCTCAGTACAGTGGGAGTATAAAAAGGACACTTAGAGTGTGAGAAAAGGACTTCCTTTCGTTTTCTCTTGAGAGTTTTGGCCTTAAGGAGTCCTCTCGATATATTTTCGATTCTCTTTTCTCTCTTTGTTGTCTAATGAACAAATATGTATTGCATAATCATAAACTTGTCTATTGGATCGACTAAGGGCACTTCTCTTTGCCCTTAGTCAAGTGGTTTTTTCCTCGTTCTCGAGGTTTTCCACTCTAAAATCCTTGCGTCTTTTCACCTTTGAACCATAATCGTTCTCCACTCACAAATAAATAATAGCCGAGTTCGCCTTGCAGCGAACCGGTCGACTGTTGACACCCCCGGTTTTCGAACCACAACAGTTTGCGCCGTCCGTGGGGACGAGTTTTAATCCCCATTTGAGGTCTTTACCTGGGATAGGATAATCAAAGGCATGGCGACTGGAACTTCGACGAACGATAGTGACACGCTTCCCAGCAGTGTTCCAGTCTCAACGTTCTCTTTACAGGACCTGGAAGCTGTTGTTAGGAAAGTTATACTGGAAGTTATGTCGGAGAGGAGTGGAACAGAACCACCAGCTATCACAAGCCCTGTTCCAACAAACAGAGGGTACGAGAGCGACCCTGAAGCGCCAAACTCCGATGAAGAGGAGATTGTCAGGCACGGAATAACAATGAGGAGGCCGAGATACCAATCCACTCCGCCTCCTCCAGTTAGAACTCCAACTCCCGTTCCAGGGACGGACCAGGAACAGATGCAGAGACGCATTGACGAGCTTACCAGGGAGTTGGAGACCCTGCGAACGCAGAGGGATTGCGATCCTGATCTGGAGCGGAATCCTGGACTTTTTGATCAGGCTATGGGTGCCCCGATCAAGCGGAGTAAGGATGATGACTGGTGGCACAATGTGCATGTGGCCCAGGCGTCATCCCAACAATCGGGAGGCGTATCCGCCGCCTTGGGAGATTTGATGCTCCCATTTTCTGAAGAGATTTGGGCGGCAGTCCCCGATCGCTACTACCGTAACCCCGAAGGGTTACCAGTATTCCGAGGCGACGGTGATCCGATTGATCAATTCGCAGATTTTGAGCTAAGGATGGGGACCGTTCGGGCCTCTGATTCATTAAAGTGCCACATCTTCGAGGAGGGGTTGCAGGGCGATGCCCGGACCTGGTTCAAGAACTTGCCGGCCCGATCCATACAGTCGTATGGCAGATTCATCCTGGCTTTCTCGAAGCAGTTCTCTCCAAATGTAGGACCGCCTCGCAGCAGGCAGGAACTATATGACATGAAGTATATCCCGCCGAAGATGAGTCTCCGTTTTTTCATGGAGAAGTTCAACCGAACTGCCCGGGGTATCAAGTTGGAGCTCCGAGACAAAATCGATATCTTGCAACAGGTCTTAGGACCTTGTGGCCTTTCGGCCAGCCTTGTGAAGAGTCCATCATCCACCTTGGGGAAGCTCCTTCAGAAAATCAATAAGTACATCAAGGTGGATGAAGCGCTGGGAGCGGGATATCGAAAGCCAGGCGGGAATTCTGATTCCGCAGGTGACCATAGGGTGTCTTACCCTAAGAGACAGCCGCGGGAGGTTGCGGCTGTGGCTGAAAAGATAGCTCTTCCGAAGAGGAGGACAATCGGGTTTATTGCGAGTTGCATCACAACCGCGATCACCCAACTTTGAAATGCCCGCTACTGCGAGAGACAGTAGCGACAATGAACAAGGAAAAGCCCGATCATGATGATCGAAGGGGCAAGCAGGCTGACTCTCCCCGAGCGGACCATCAGGGTGACGATCGTCACAGGCCAAGGGGAAGAGACAATCGGGGTCAGCCCCGACATTACAACGACTGGGCGGGAGACCGAAGATCTCACTATCCCGAACAGGATAGGGGCCAGCCCGGTCAAGAGAACCGGGGCCAGGGTCGAAGAAGGAGATAGTGGGGCCGAGGCGGCAGGGCCCCGCGAAATGAAGGAGACAGGAGGGAGCAACCAGCTCCCCCACCTGCCGAAGTGGGTACCCAACCTCCCCCAAATCAAGAGGTGCCTAGAGAAAGGGAGGCCGCTGGAGATATTTATGTTATCTCCGGCGGAATAAGGATTAATGAGTCGGTCAGGGACCGAAAAAGAGCAGCGCGTGAGGAGTTCCCCGAGAGCTCCGAATCTATGGCGCTGGTGAAGTATGAATCGGCTGAGCGGTCCTCAGTCTTTGAGGGGGAAATCATTTTTACTGCGGCCGATCGGGAAGGGGTCACCGATCCATGTGATGATCCTCTTATCATCACTGGAATTATCGCAGACCGACGGGTCCATAAGATTATGGTGGACACAGGGGCTTCATGCAACCTGATAAAGCGTGAAGTGGCGGAGATGCTAGGAGCCGCGGCCCACGATCTCCCGATTGCCAACATCACCCTCTGGTCATTCGACCAGAGAAGTGTTATACCGTGCGGGAAAATTCTTTTCCCCGTCACGTTAGGAGAACCGGGAAGGGACCGATCGGAGACCCTAGAGTTTATAGTCGTTGAAGTCGATCTGGCTTACAACGCTATCATCGGACGGACTGGCCTCAGTAAGTTTGAGGCAGTCCCTTCCACGTACCACATGATGCTCAAGTTCCCCTCCACTCATGGTGTGATTTCTGTCAAGGGGAACCAAAAAGTAGCAAGACAGTGCTACATGAGCTCGTGCCGTACCCTGACACCTATCAAGAGAGCTCGGGTGGATTTGCTCGAAGAGCCCCTGCACCCGAGACAGGCTATGGAACCCGTCGGGTTCAAGATCATCAACTTGGTGGAGGATGATTCCACCAAGACTACTCGCATCGGGGCACATCTGGCCCCGACCTTCGAAGAAGAGCTGGTCCACTTGCTAAGGAGCAATGTGGACATCTTCGCTTGGACCCCGGACGATATTCCGGGGATCGACCGATCCGAGTGTGAGCATCGGATCAACACCGAACCTGGGATCAAGCCTATAAGACAAAAGAGGAGACGATATTCTCCTGAGAAGATTGAGATCATCCGGGCAGAGGTGAACAAACTGCTGCGGTCGGGCTTCATCAGGGAGATCCACTACACTGAGTGGGTTGCAAACCCAGTAGTGGTCTCCAAGGCAGATGGGAAATGGAGAATGTGCGTGGATTTTACCGACGTCAACAAAAGCTGCGAATCAGACCCATTCCCACTGCCACATATTGACCGATTGGTAGATGCTGTGGCGGGCAGCACCATGATGAGTACCATGGACGCTTACTCCGGATACCATCAGATCTTCCTTGCTAAGGAAGATCAAAAGAAATCATCATTCATGACGGAAGACGGCGTTTACTGCTATGAGGTTATGCCTTTTGGCTTAAAGAACGCCGGAGCAACATACCAAAGGCTAGTCAACAAGATCTTTAGGGAGTTGATAGGCCATATTATGGAAGTGTATGTCGATGATATGATTGTCAAGTCCATGAATGATGAATATCATATTCCTTATTTGTCTCGCTATTTCGAAGTATGCCGTAAATATAAACTCAAACTAAATCCAAACAAGTGTTGCTTCGGGATTCGAAGTGGCAAATTCCTTGGATATTACGTTTCTGAGAAAGACATCGAGGTTAATCCTGAGAAAGTTCAAGCTATTATTGATATGCAGCCTCCAAGAAACAAGCGAGAATTCCAAAGGCTGACTGGCCGATTGGCGGCATTAAACAGATCTATTTCTAGATCCACTGACCGGGCTCTACCTTTTTTCAGGACATTGAGAAAAGCTAGCCATCTTGGCTGGACCTAGGAGTGCGATCGGGCATTTTCCGACTTGAAGACTTATTTGAGCACTCCTCCTGTCATGATGAGCCCGACGTGCCACGAACCCTTGGGGTTGTATTTGGCCGTGTCAGAAGCCGCAGTCAGCGCAGCTCTGGTGACCATTGGGGATGATATTCATCGGCCCATTTACTACGTTAGCCATTCCCTGGTACCAGCCGAAACAAGATACACAACCTTGGAGAAATTCATGTTGGCCTTGCAGAAAGCTATAGCTAAGCTTAAGCACTATTTCGAAGGTCGCAAGGTTTATGTGTATACCGATCAGCCTTTGAAGGCAGTGCTGAGTCAGGCGGATTCTAATGAGAGGTTGGCTAATTGGAAGATCAAGATCAGCTCCATGTATCTGGAATTCGTTCCCCGAAGGGCCATCAAAGCTCAAGTCCTTGCGGATTTCGTGGTCGAGATGACCTGATCGCTCATATTTCTCAACCAAGAGGACGACCGATGGATCATATATGTTGATGGATCGACCTTCGGAGGCAAGGGAGCGGGCATTACCCTCACTACACTTCAGGGCGACGTCATCCACTCCGCGGTCAAGTTCTTATTTTCTGGAACGAACAACGTGGTGGAATACGAAGCTGTTCTGTCGGGGATGACCCTAGCTCAAAAGATGGGAGTTGCAAAAGTGCGAATGTTCTCCGACTCCAAGTTGGTGGTGGAGCAGTTCGCAGGGCGATTCGAGACGCACGAGCCAACCATGAAATTATATCATGCAAAGGTCTTGGAGTTGGCAAAGAAATTTCAGGAGTTCTCACTCGAGCACGTGCCTNTATTTCTAATCCTATATTAATGCGATGTTCGGGTATTCTATTTAGTTTGCATAATTGGACCGTTGGATGTTTCTGAAATTTATTTATATTAGTCTAGACGTATTGATTAATGTTCGAGACGGTGGAGATTGATTTTCAATTCTCTTTTGGTTTTAAATTCACGACGAACAATCAAAGTTTCAATCTGCATTTTCTGATATATTGAGTTGTGATATTCTATATGTAGTGCTTAATTTTACCGTTGGATTATTCTGAAATTTACGTATATTAGTAATGACACATTGTTCTACGTTGTCAACAGTGAAGATCAGTTTCTGTAATTATTTCAAATTTCGAACTATCAGCAGAAATATGACAATGTTTCTTTTGATTTTTCAGAATCCGTTATTTAAGAATTCTGATATGGATTTAATTATTTTACTATTGGATCACTTTGAGATTTAGTCATATTGATCAAGAAAGATTATTCAATGTTCTGAACAGATTTCGCTGTGGAAAGTGTATATCGATAGATCTTATTTATTGTGAATTTAAATTGCGTAATCCAAAGAAGATGGATTTTATTATCTTATGGATTGTGATGATGTGACTCTTATGATTTTATGATAATCTCTTCAGTCTGGTATTCTCCCTATTATATTCAGAATAATTTACTAGATGACTTGTGTGTATTATCATCCTAATTTGGTTGTCGATTATCACCGCCTTAACAATGAGTTATTTAACTAATTAAAAATCTTATGGATATCAAGAAAATCTTAGAAAAGATAACAAAGCAACATATGAAATGATGTTGTTTTGGATGTATAGAAATATATTTGTCTTCTCCGAGACACGCAAGTTTCAGAGTTAACGTTTTTATTTATGATCAGAATATTCAAGATATTCTCGTCTGGATGACATGGATTTTCTCATTTGTTATTGGAGTTGTCATAATTTCATGAATGTTAGAGATTTTCTTATCCATAATCGTCATTGTCGATTATTACCATAATTAGAGCAATCAAGATCGAGTTTGATCAAGTTATATTATGTGAGATTCTATGATATACAAAATGTTGAGCAAATATAAGTATTAAGGGTTCGAGAAATTGGAGATTTACTTCATTATTGGAAACGCAAGGGAAATCAATATTACAAACAAGAAGTATAAAAGTTCCTGGTTTTTTATGGGAAAATTTATGGTCTTGCTCATAATTATATGTCGTTTTTTGAAATATTATATTATGACTCTCGGTTTTCTTTTCTTTTAACAAGGGGGGAATTTAGCCGACACTTGCCGGGACGAAGATTATATTAGTTTCCTATTGGTTTTCTTTTCTTTTATTTATGACAAACACGAAACGCATGTTAATGTCACAAGCAGTAAGAACATTTTGGGTGGGTCAACTTTTTCTCCCAATAAAATGAACTTGATCAACTTCTGGCAAGGAAGCTCTATATGTGTTCCTTGAAGGGCTCTTATAGCATACTTAAAATAAGGATAATATTTACAATTTGATCGAATATAGGGGTGTCTATCAGAGTAATCGTCAATTGGAGTAACCCATTTGGTAGCCATTCTCGTACACGCCTTAAGAACATTATGAAAAGCTGTGTGAATAATATCTGTCACTCGTTGAAAAAATTCTTACATATCTCTATTTCCTTGTGATTTTCCCACAATCATAAGGAAAATAACAACCTCTTCCTCGACAATTAAGTATTTTCTCTTTTCTAATCCAAACTCGTTGACAAGCAAAACACATAGATGAAGAAAAGTTCCCATCTTCATCCGTAGCGATCTATATGCCCTAATATCATGGCCGTTGAGCATCGACAAAAGCATCGCATACCCACTTATTGATCGATCATGAATTGATTGCTTGACCATGAACCGTTGATGGTACTCAACAACTTGGATGGCAACCTCGTTGTTGCGTTTCATATTTTTACGGGTACGTGAATTATTGTTTTTCTCATCACTAGAAGAATTGGTGTTTGAATGAGAAGAAGAGGAACTCATTATGAATGGAAGATTTGATATGCTAGTTGTTAACGGAAGTTGAAGAAATCATGGGGTTCATGATAAGTTCCTCATACAAAAAAAACATTATTTCCGCAGTTATTAATCTAATCATTTCAAAATAGCAGCAACAAAATCTGTTTTCTTTTTATAAGGGCTATCGGTGATTTTCTGCAGGGCCATGGGTTCTTAGATGAAATACTATCGAGAACGAAGGAATCACCAAGAATACAAAAAAACTTTAAAACGTGCATTATTAGATCCGGATGAAGCAGAGATTACCTTCTAGTACAAAGTACTCTCTTTTCAGTCAAGGTTGGAGAGGAATCGGCAAATCTAAAGGATAGAAAAACCCTAATAAAAAGAAGAATAATTTAAAGAGTAAAAATAGAGAATGATTGTTTAGTCATATATTTTTAAAAATGCATTACAAGAATTCAAAATTAGGAGTTCAGGTCATTTTGTGTTGAAGAAGAAAACTCATAACACGTTTTGAGAATTGATTGTCAGAATAACAATGAAAACGTTGGAGTGTTCTGTAAACAAATCTAAAATGCATTATAAAAATGACAACGCGTTCTTACAATGTAATCAGAACATGCACTTATGTTAAAAGGTAAAGTGAACAGATAAAGATTTTTATGTGGAAAACTCTAAAAGAAGAGGAAAAAAGGTGTCGGTAGAACAAATCCTCGAACATATGCATTATAAATGCAACGTACAAGAGTCAAAGAATACAATTACACAAAGAGATTCTTCAAGAGTAATAAAAAAGCAATAGAAGCTCGATATTTGGAAGGTGATCCAAAAAGCAAGTTCTCGTTCTAGTCAAATGAACTTATATTCATAGAATTTCTGAAGGATTGGAATGTCTTTTACGCACCTCCGTTAACTACTATATCCGCCAAATCTGATAACATCTACAATAAATACGTTTATGTCATAGCATTCGTCGATTTCCTTAAAACCCGCATACCCTGTTGGATCTATCATGCCCGCTATGAGCCTATTAGAATCTAATCATCTTACAATATGCATGAATCGCTCCATTACTTAATATTCTTCACTTCTTGTATCCGTGGGGCAGGCCGGATACTTTATGGGTCAACCATGTTCCTCTAGGATGTGACCTAATTATCATCGGACATATCATGTCAACCCAACACTGCTCTCACTTGTCGGCTCAAAATCTTGGCTAGCTCACTTATTTGTACCCAATCCCTTCAATTACTATAGTACTATGATTAAATATATTAAAGTATTTTTCTATGATATCAACTCAAAGTTGTATATATCTTTGTACTACTAAATATCTAATACAATGATTTATTGTTTTATATTTCTTTTATTGATTTATTTAATTTCTTGTTGACAATAAAATTAGGTTAGTCGAATCGGTGAACTAGGATTCGACTAACCCTTCTGGTATCTCTTCACCTACATTATAATGTTAACAGAAAAATATATTGGGCCAACAGTACAACTCAGTAATCAATATTATGGGCCTCAACTGGCCCAATGAATTAGACGGATCAGATTTTCTGACGCGAAATAAAGGGAGGGACAACAACAGAATCTACAAAACAAACGCCAAGAAAAATTACTCTCTATTCAATTGAAGATGAAGAATCGCACCGTCCTCTGTTTTGTTCTTCTTTTCTCTGTTTTTACTTTGATTTCTGATGTCGGTTTCTGCTTCTTTCCCGGGCGTCCGGGAAAGATGAGGAGTTTCGGTGGGCTACAGAATATTTTCCCAATTAACGGCGACCTCGAGAGTATCGGCCGATTCGCTGTTGAAGAACACAACAAAAACATGGTTATTATTCCGTTTTTTCTCCTATTTTTGTTTTATTGCCATGGTTCTTGATTTCTTTATCCTCGTTGCAAGATATGAATTTAGCATGGTCCAGTATTCCATAATTGAATTTGAATTTCCGTATTATGAGTGGTGGATCCATTCATACAGGCGAAAATTTCACTTTTTCTTTTGATCTGACATGATCTTCAAAGGGTTATCTCAGGCTTAATTATATGCAAATATAATTATATGGTCTATGTTTTATACACAGAATTCTCTCCTGGAGTTCACTAGGGTTGTTAAGGCAAAAGAGCAGGTGGTATCTGGTAAAATGTATCTTCTTACTCTTGAAGCACTCAGTAATGGGAAAAAGGAGATGTATGAAGCCACAGTGTGGGTGAAGCCATGGTTGAAATTTAAGCAGCTCCAGGAATTTAAGCAAGTTCAAGAAGGTATATAAAGCTTTGCGCTTAATTTCTACTGGTAATAGATTCAATATTTTTGAGAGACTAGCATAGAGGAATGACAAATGCTTATTATGGCATCACTATTGAGTTGATTGTTAATATTTTGTAAACTGTGTAACTCCATTGAAATGCAGGTGTTTGAAGATATTTATGAAGGCTTGGGCTGAAGAAAAGAAGACTGGATAAATACTATAGTTACCATTAAGTGTTGACAGAACACAGATTACATGTTATTATTAAAAGTGATGACTAAATTTAGGAGCCATATATGTTACTTCGTTTTTGATATGTTAAATTGTGGTTTGTACATAAATTGTGATCCCATAGTTGTCTTCAGAGTTGAGAATGTACAAAGGGTGTACACGAATCACCTTATTTTCAACGTTGGCATGACTTGGGTGCTTGTCAAAGGACAAATCGTATAGATTACGAAATTATAAATATTATATACTTTTAAGTAAAAATATGTATTTGTAGTCTTCCAATTTCAATTAAAAACATCTAAAATTTCCAATATTGTTTATCATTAACATTTTAATGAATTTGTTAATATTTTATATTTTATGTACAATTCTTGAACATTATAGATCAATTTCGTATAATTTTTTAAATGCGTCTTATTTGCGTATTTTGAGTATCATTCATGCTAATGGAAAACGTTTTTCAACTTAACAAAAAATCGAGTGTTTGAATATCAAGAGAAAAAAAAATGGTATTGAAAATTTAGGTATTATTTTTGCAATTTCGTAAATTGGAGACATACCCTTTACCCCACTAGTAAATTGGGTAGCAATTTTCTCCCATCTCTATATACTAAATTTCTATTAAAAAAACCTAAGAGATTCTAAAATGATAGATGATATAACATCTTCAAGGTCAATTTATGGAAATATAACACTGAATTATCCAAAATGTTCTAACTTGTAAAACAAAACATCATTCTGTTTGCTTGCTTTTCAGGTCAGTCTACATACATTACACTAAATTAGCTGCTTCTTTTAAACTGACTTTAAGATTGTTTCAGGAAGCTTACATTGTTCTCAAGCTGTCACTAGATGGATCCTTTCAATGGAAGCATGCACGAGTATGTCACATACTTGATGCTATCGACCAACACGACCACGAATATTCGAGAAAGTATCTTTGTTCCCATAACACCATCCACATCCGAATCACCAGCCTCTCGAGGATCAAATAACACTGAAACTATCATAGAAGTTGAATTCGTGTGTCCATGGAAGCCATCCTTCTCTGAGTTGCTTCCTCCATGTTCTGTAGAAACATTTTGTGAGGATTCAGGAATTGGGAAGGTATGAAGAAACCTTCTATTCAATCCCTTGCTCAGGTACGTAGAATTCCCATTCTGATTTTCGGTAATGTTTCGTTTAGCTGTTGCGGGAACTATGGCAGTAGAGACATCAAACTGGAAAACCTCAGTACACATGCCTGCTGTCAACATTGGACCTGAACAATTTGTAAGAATGTCATGCTTTTCTAACATGAAAACATCAAATTCGAAGAATTAAAGTAATCGGGATTACCGGCTAGACCTTCACGGAACCACTGCTGTAAAGAGCCATCAGTTGCTGCTGCCTTTTTATCATCATTTTCTACTGAACTTGAACCAAGAACCCTCATTTGCGAATGCCTTGCAGTGCTTGGAAGAGCTATAGCTGAAGCAAGTTCACCAGGGACTGCTAAACTAGTTTCACTATCAACCTTCTGATTAGATGCCATGGCTTTCTCACTTGCTAACACAGACTGAATAATCAAGTTCCCATCTATCTTAACAAGCTTATCATTTCTAGGAACATATAAGGAAGCAGCTAAAGGTTCGGGATTATCGGAATCCGTTTCATTAAACATCAACACTCTCCTGTGATGGTTTTCATTTAATCCTCCACTAAGGTAATTTTCTCCGAAAGCTAATGATGCCTTCTCTTCTCCATATCTTACATTAACTAAGGGAACCAAGCATCCAAATAACATTGTGAAAAAAAGCAAGCCTAGAAAACTAACACTTACCACCTTATTACCTTTAGGAGCCTCACTTTTCTTAGTTTCAACTTTCTTCTTTTCAACTTTCTTAGTTTCAACTTTCTTTGGTGCTTGAGTTGTTTGCTGAGGTTTAAGCCTTGGTATGGGGACTAAAGGGACTTGAGATCCTTGTGGTTTTATCATATAAGGCGGAGCATAAGGAATCCATGGATAAATCATTGGCGGGTGTGCCATTGGAGGAGCTGCTGGAGCACTAACAATGCCACTGTTCATTTGTTGTCGCAGAGCTACATTTTCAGCTATGAAGTATGATATCTTTGAATTCAAGTCTTGAATTGTTGATTGCATGTTCTTTACCTTATCTTCTAATTCTTCAACGTAATGCTTCTTTCTCTGCCTAGATAACTGGGCACTCTCACGATTCCTCATCAATCTTGCCTTCTTTTTCTCTTCTTCTTCACTCATAACGCCATTGCTGTTTTCAGTATTGTTATACTCAGCATCAAGGCTAGATTTCATACATTTGTTACTCCATGACTCTGAATTCGTATTCAGAATGTATTCTTCATCGTTTTTCCTTTTCAATGAAGAATGATTCCCGTCGAAATTATCTGCTATCTTCTGATCAACCAAGATAGATGTCTTAGTATGATTTGGGGAAGAAATTATGGATCTAGCAGGGGAGTCATTCGAATTCTCCGAGTCATCGTACAACAAATTCTTAGATCCTTGAAATTTTGGGGAAAGGGAGTTAGTTTCCTTCACATCACCACTACCGCGATTCGATCCGTTTGATTCCGGTGACTGGATGTTCAAATATGAAGAAATCAAATTGGATTCATCCTCTGGCGAAGTAGAATTCAGAACCCTAGAACTATCCCCAAACTGATCATAAAAAAATTCGCAACCTTCCAAAATATGCCGCATCTCGGAGGACGTCGATTTGAAAACAGAAAGCGATTGATACTGATCAGAGATATTACAAGCCTCTGTAGTCTGTAGATCAGACTGATACTGCACGTCAGGAGTAAGGAGGCTCTCCAATTCCTCCGACAAAGGAAGCGAGAGATCATCGAAGGATAAATCAAAATCGAGGTCATCCAAAACGAGACCTCCATCACTTACGCCGTCTTGGGAAAAGATAACAGCATCGGAGGAAGGAATAGTGACGTCCGATTGCGGCTCCGGTGGGTCAACGGCGACACCTAACGCGGCGACCATTGCTTTGGTAGTCCGTATGCGAAAGGAAGGGTATGATGTATGATCCAGACGCGTAAAACGACGCAGTATCGTAAATAAGTCTCCGACATATTCTGCTCAGTTTACATATTTAAAATTTTCCTACAAAATGCCGACTAAACTCCACGCTCCATTGGTATTTAATTTTAAATATTTAATCCAGATTTTAGCTGCAAATATTTTTAGTCTCGTAAATACATCAAATTAGACGGATTGTTTTTTCACATTCATCTATATTTGATCGACTCGGACTCTCCAACACTTGACATAAAACAATTTCATTTTGATTTCCTCACTTATTTGATTTTTTTATTCATCTAAAACGTAACTTGGATTGTGAGGCCCTATACTTCCGAAAATTAAAATGATGATTAGAAATAATGTGGAGTAAGATATTCTTATTAGGATACATGAGTATAGGAATAAATAAGTTCGTTTTGGTAAGGCAAATGCGACGATGACATAGAAAGACAATAGGAAATAAAATGTAACTGAACGCTTAAGTATGATACTTTAATTGACAAATTATGTTTGGTTAACCATATTGATCTCGTCTAACAATATTTTAGAGTGTTATTCTTATATCAGTCAATTTTTTAATTATTCGGAATTTAATTGTTGTGGGGACACGAGCGATATACGAGGTTGGGCCCACAGTGGATGAGCTTACGTCCTCGAGAGAGCATAGCTCTACCTTGGTTTCCACTATAATAATCGAAGGATACAAGTACAATCATGAGATAATGATAATCCGAATGAAAACGGTACGAAAACGATCGAAACCACTCCTTCGCGCGGTGGACCAAGCTAGTCGCGAGTTTTTGACAAAATCTCGCGAGTAAATCCGAAATGTCGCGACCATGTGCACAATCTCGTGGATGAGGGCGGAAAGCCGCGACTCCATGGAGTAAGTGACGAAAAGTCGCGAGTGAGGGGGGCATGTAACGAAATCTCGCGACTATAAGCATGGATACATATTCTCGTGACTTTTTGAGCGAAATGCCGCGAGTCATGGGTTTCAATGAGGGTCTCGCGACTTTTTGTACAATAAGTCACAACTAGGCCAAAAACTCACGAAACCGGGAGCTTTGGCAAACGTGCCAAGAATATGAACCTTTTATAGGGCCTAGTGTATTGTATTTATAGGAAAACTTGACCCAATATGTCAACTTAGAGTCCAAAAGTTCAATCTTAATCAAATTACCCCAACTTACTTAGAAAATATCCAATGAAATCGGAATAAGTGTCAAAGCGTCCCGAAACTTCGAAAATGCACCCCCGGTCGAACATTAATAACACGTAATTCCGAGAAAATACCCGGGAATACTCTTCACCAATTAATCGTATCCAAACCCTTAGGAGGTAGCCAAAAATATCGCATAAGGTCACAAACGAGCTTTTAGAGTGCCAAATTATGAAAATACATCTGACATCATTTCCGACCGAAATCATCCAAAATATCTCAAAACACTATCAGAATCCTCATAGGTGGGTCCAGGATGCCAAAATTACGAGATTACCACCGAAATCACATCGTTTAATAAATATAATAGAAAATCAAAAATTCAATTTAGCCACGTCAGACGAACCTCGGGGTTATCATAATTATATAAATAAACTCGGGTAATATCACATATAAACTTTATAAAAATACATAAGCGCACGTGTCATAGACATATATATAGGAGCCTAAGTCGGTTATCTTGCATTTGATCGCAAGAGATAAACACAACTAAGGACAAAAACAGCAAAACAGGCAACAAGGAAGAAGAAGAAGAAATGAGCATCAAAGTGTTGTGATGTTTTTTAAACTTCATCTTTGAAATTCGTAGCTAACTAAGTATGATACATCGGCGGAAGAGATATTAGAGGTTTAAGAACAAGTTTACATAGGAAAATCAACAAGAAAATTAGAGGTAAATGACATGATTTAGTATGAGATAAGTAACAAAAACTCTTTTAGCATAGATGTGTTTGCTTGTGTTATTGAATTTTTTGGTACGGACATGAATGTTGATGCAAATCTTACATGGATTTGTTCTTTTTTGAGTCAGTTTTCTAAAAAAAATTAAACGAAGAAGAAAACATAGAAAATGTTATACTATAGTTCGTGAAGTCCCGCAAAATTGTTTCATACAATGGTAGTAGCACTTGTGTATATTGAGCACTTAAACAGGAATGATTGAGAGCTCTGAATGATATGATTTTTTTTTCATATTGTAGTCTTATGTATTGGCTTTTGTTGAGAATTTTGGTATGATTTTATTATATCATTTCAGTTCTTAAATCTGATCTGGTGGGAAGAAATGTCATACTGCACTTTTATTATTTTACTTGCTGAAATTGTTTGATATGTAATAATTCAAGAGACTATGAACACACACTTCTGGCAACATGGTTTTACTATAGATATAACTAACGAACAGACATGTCTGTAGAAAAAAGAAAAAGATAAGTGTGGGGTTATATAACCCACATTTGTTAGGCCTCATTATGATATGAGAAAAATGATCACTAGTTTTGAATGATATCACTTTATTTTTAAAAAATGAGTAAAATTGTAAATAAGAAAAAGATGTTTGATTTTTTAATCAAATATAGATATACAAATATTTGGTAGTGTATCTTATAATCTCAATTCAAACCCAAAAACATCAATTGATATTTTTTGAAAAATATTGGTTTCCATTGAAATTTTGGAAAATTCGATGATAACATGATTAGAAACAATCGTATTTATTGAATAATCTACAAACTTCTAGAACCAATTATTGAATAACCTACTAAAGGGAAACGAGTAATGATATATGTATTAAATTTATGTGTGTTTTCAAACTATTTAGTAATATATTTTTAAGTTTTATAACAATATATCCTTAAATTTTTATTTATTATAAAAAATATATTAATTTAAATTTAAATAATTAAGGAAAATAAAAATGTAATTATGAAAGATTTAAAAATAAGAAAAACATGAATCTAAGAATAAATGTATTTATGAAAATCCCCTCAAAACTTACTATAAAATTGGGTATTGAGTATTGACCACTGTAGAAAAATACACAATCATTCGGGGAAGCTGATAAATGAGAATACCAAAATTGGGTATAGAAGAATTGATTTTTTCCCCAAATAACATACATTATAAAACAATGTCCCAAATTAATCTATTTATTATTATTTTGTCCAAAGTAACACATTCATGAGCTATCCAGTAGGTTGTGTAGGTTTAACTTGAGCAACAATAATTAAGTTTATCACTTATTTTATATCAGGTTCGCACATTAATTATCGGGTGATATCGATATTTTATTTGATATCGTTCGATACTGAATTTTAGGGTTGGATCCCAGTTTTTCAGGTGACACTCTAAAAAAAATTATTCATTTTGATTTTGTAAAAAACATTTTTAAAAAATTTGTGCCAACAAATCATTCATGTACGAATCGTAACGAAATTCAATAACGTTATGAAAACGATGTTCACAAGTTTTCCAACAATTTCCAACTTATTTTTTAAATTGAATTAAGAACGAGAATCATACATTTTTAACTTATTTAAGATTATTTGCTAGATAATAAGATTCTTTGGGTTCGTTCAACCCAAACTCATCTGATATGGTAGTGCAGAACATGGATGTTTGATGGTTTATTTATTAAAAATTTAAAATAAAATTGTTTTCGAATTGATCTTGAAATTTTATGTAATGTAACATAATTAGTATTGAAATTGTTTAAAATATTATAGGATCGTTGAGTTAATATTTTAAAATAATAATATATTTACACATATTTTTAATTAACGAATTATTTACGTACTCTAATAGAATTAATAAAATAATAAAAAATATCCAATGTTTTCATATCAATTCGGAGTATCGTTTCGTTCCGGATCGGTATGACATGTACGGTCGGTATACGCGTGGTACGAAAAATTCTTTTGTAAAAAAAATAAAAAATTATAATTTTTTATTATTTTTGGGTTGACCCGAAAAAACCGGGTTCCGTCACTGAAACGGGTACCGATCAAAATAGCGGTGCCGTCCGGTATACCATCGATATGAAAACAAATAACCTATTTGTAAGTTATAATAAAAGATGAAGTAGATTAGTTTACACAAAATAATAATAAATGGTTTAATTTGTGTAATTGTTTTAGAAAGTAGTCATTTAGGGAAAAAACGAATACAAGATGCCTAAAGGCAGAGCAACATCACTACGTTAGAACCAGCCCACTTCCTTCAGTCCATACCAATGTTTTCATATCGGTTCGGAATTACGTACCAGTCCGGACCGGTATGAGTGGTACAATCGGTATGTCGGACGGTACCAAATATTATTTTATTTTATTTTTTTAAAGAATTAATATTTAATTAGTATTTCAGTATCAAATCCGAAAAAATTCGGAAATCGACCCTAATACCTGGTACAAACGATATGAAAAAAAATACTGATACCAAACGAAATTTGACGTATCGATTGATATATCGACCATATATGGTCGGATATGAAAACGGACGTGCATACCCGTCGCAGAGCCAGAAATCCTTAGAAGATCTCTTTTGTACCAGATTTGTTATAACCGATATATTACCGTTACTCAGGGATAAATACTCTCTTTTGTGTGCATTGGAACAACCTTTTGAATTATCATTATCTGAATTTACCTTCCTCAAGGTCTCAACTTCTCCTCATTCTCCCATTTACTATTCTTCACCTTCTCCCCCCTGAGATCCAGGGTCGTAACATGTGAATTGCCAAATTTATTGTGACTTATAGCCATGGCGGTGTTATCAGTTCGGTCACTCGGCCTACCCGGTGGTGAGATAGAAACATGCGTCAACTTCTGGATAATCGATCTTTGTTAGAATTTGGGAATTAGGGTTCCACTTGATTTGCTTTTTTATCTACTATTATATTGTTAAAAGTCCGTTAAGAAGCGACGAGCAATCATTTTCTGCAGAAGTCACTTGGAGGGTTTTGCAGATTAGGGTTCGTTCCGTGGTTCTATTTCTTCACCACCAAATCTTTGTGCCGGGTTGTTTTTCATCCTCAAGTTAGTCTTATCCATTTTGTCTAATGGCTGGTGGGAAAGGCGTGATGTCCGATGACGAAGGTATGTTTTTTTCCCAGAATCTACCTTGTCGAGAAAATAAAAAGAGATTTTGGCCCAAGAACCGAGAACTGGGCATTTGATCCCACTGATTTTTCACAGATGATGTTGGTGTTGAAGAGGATGAGAGGGATGAGGAACCCGATCAAGTAGGGAATCTGGACGACGACGAAGATGACGAAGAGGGTAAGACATTACTTATAAATATTCTTTCTTTTGTTTTTTGGTTTTCTTGGTCTGTTTCTGATGATTTCCATTCTAATATGGCTATCCGGGGCTGTTGCCAAAGTTATTTACTGGAATTTTCATGGTGTAGAGAGGGGTTGAGCCTTAGAATATTTTAAGATTAAGCATCGGTGAACCTGTATTCTGTTTTAAAAAACAATTTGGCTCTTACTGCTTCCAGTTTGTGGATTTCTCTCTCGCTGTCTCCTCACTTTTCTTTATGAGAGAATGATCAAATGAGTTTTTTTTCAGAAGGACAAGATGAATATGAGAAAGATGGGTTTATAGTGGATGATGTTGATGAAGAAGAGCAAGAGGAAGAACGTTTTGATAATGATGAGAGGCAGAAGAGGAAGAGGAAGAAGAAAAGGTTTCCAGTCGTTGTGATTTTTAAATGAATTTGTGAACAGTGATCATGCCTGTAAAGCTTGATTCTTACTATCGCCATTTCATTATTCATAGGGAATCAGAGAGGAATTATGTCCTTGATGAGGATGATTATGAGCTTCTCCAGGAAAGCAACATCTCTGTTCCTCGACCCAAACTTGTGAGTGTGTATGTTCTGCCCATATTTTTGTGGTTTCTTTCTCACTTCTTTACGTATTGTTAGGAAAGTAAAAAATTCAAACGACTTAAAAAAGCTCGTGGAAATGCAGACGAGGAGAACTCTGGATTTTCAGATGATGAGGAATTTGATGGAAGTGGAAAGGTTGGACGCACTGCTGAAGAAAAGGTGAAACGTAGTTTGTTTGGTGATGATTATGGTAAGTGTTTTCGATAAGTATTCTCCTTATCTGTGTTTGTGCTTATTTTCTTTTTAATTTCTCCATATTCGTTAATTCTGCAGGACAACCGCTCGACGATATAGCGGAAGAGGATGAGCCATTGGAAATGGAAGATGAGGATATTGGTGAAGAAGATGAGATGGCTGATTTTATCGTTGATGAAGAAGAGGTTGACGAGCATGGAGCTCCTGTGAGGTGTGTGACCCAGGATTTGCTATATTTCTTTAAGATGTTTGATTTGTTACTTATACTTTTAAAATTGCATACACATGCAGAAGGAAAAAACCTAAAAAGAGCAGACAACATCCTGGGGTATCCTCGTCTGCACTCCAGGAGGCACATGAAATCTTTGGTGATGTAGATGACCTCCTGAGGCTGAGAAAGTTGGAAGTTAGGGATAGCTTCAGTGACAATGGTGCAAGGTCCCTCGAAGATCAGTTTGATCCTAGTGTACTTTCTGAAAAGTACATGACTGGAAAGGATGGGGAGATTCGGGAAATTGATGCCCCTGAAAGAATGCAGGTTCCAAAGCATATTTTTGTGACTTCTGTTGGTTCTTATATTTTAGTTCATTTATTTCACTCCAATGATAGATATCTGAGGAAAGCACTGGGGATCCTCCAAAAGACAAGTCAAGTATTCAAATAGAAACAGACTGGATACATAATCAACTTGTTAATGGTTTGGTTTCTCTTTTTGGGAAAGGCGTTTCATTCAATGAAGACGAGCATGGTGGGTTGAAGCAAGATATCGCAAGATTTTTGGAACTAATGCATGTTGAGAAGTTAGATGTATGTATTTTCTCTGTAATTTCCACTAACTTGGATGTTATGCACTGTTATCTCAAATGTGTTTAATATACTCATACAACTCTATGTTATAGGTTCCATTCATTGGTACATACCGTAAAGAGCAAATCTTGAACCTTTTGAAGGCTTCAAATGACTTTACAGATAGTGATCCTAATCGGAGCCCGACTGTGAAGTTGCATAAGGTGAGTGTTTGAAATTATCGTTTTTATTATACCAGCTACTTTCTGCCATAATCCTTCCCATTTGTACTCCTTTTGTAATCCAGTGGTCACTGTTTCTGAAATGCAGCTTAATATTGCATAAACTTCTCATTGCCATGAGGTCAAACTCTTTTGAGAATTTCCTCGAGAATGTACTGTATTAAAGCTGTTCAATTTCCCATTACGCAGAGGATAAACCAATTAGTGCATAAAAGTTTTAGTTGATTTTGATATACTTATGATATCCGTGATGTGTTATGTTGTAGTCGCTTTGGTTGATCAAAGATTTGGATGAGAAGTGGCTTCTACTTGAGAAAAGAAAAAGTGCTCTCCTGATATATTGCAGCAAGCGCTTTGAGGAAGAAAGTCGAAGAGTGTATGATGAGACACGCCTTAATTTAAACAGACAGATATATGATTCAATCATTGCTTCACTTAAAGCTGCTAATTCTGAAAGAGAGATTGATGATGTTGATATGAAATTTAATTTGCACTTCCCCCCTGGTGAAGTTGTCCTTGATGAGCGACAATATAAGAGGCCAATGAGGAAATCCCGTTATAGCATATGCAATAAAGCTGGCCTGTGGGAGGTTGGAAGCAAATTTTGTTACAGTGCAGAAATATTTGGGAAGCTAGCGTCTTTAGAGAAAGTGGTTCGTATAATTGATTCTTTTGCCAATTTTGTTTGATTTTTAGTTCACATGTTTTTTATTCATTGTAGAGGACAGAAGAATTAGAGGATCCCAGGGAAACACCCGAAGAAATAGCTTCTGATTTCACCAGTGTGATGTTTCCAACTCCCGAAAGTGTGTTGAAAGGCACGAGACACATGGTATTTTCCAATTTTTATTTCAGTCTTTATGATTTGGATGATTTTATTGGATTTTTCTGTATTATATCAAGCCTTGTGATCCAGGCCGCTGTTGAGATCAGTTGTGAACCACGTGTACGCAAACATGTACGCAGCATTTTTATGGATGAGGCCATTGTCAACACTATACCTACTTCTAATGGAAACAAGGCAATTGATTCTTTCCACCAGTTTGCTGGAGTCAAGTGGTTAAAGGAAAAGCCACTTGATAGATTTAATGATGCACAATGGCTTATAATTCAGAAAGCTGAAGAGGAAAAGCTCTTGCAAGTCACCATAACCCTGCCAGAAAAAAGGCTTAAAAAGTTACTAAATGATGCAAGGGATTATTATCTAAGTGATGGTGTCAGTAAATCTGCTCAGTCATGGAACGAGCAGAGGAAACAGATAATTGAGGATGCGTTTTATAATTTCCTTTTTCCTTCAATGGAAAAAGAGGCAAGATCGTATTTGAATACTAAATCCAAAATCTGGCTACTATGGGAATACGGAAAGGTATTGTGGGATAAGGTGTCAGTTGCACCATACCCACCCAAAGGAAATGATGCTAATTCAGATGAAGAAGCAGCAGCGAGGGTGATGGCTTGCTGTTGGGGCCCTGGAAAGCCGGCCACCACATTTGTGATGTTGGATTCATCTGGAGAAGTTTTAGATGTGCTGCATGCTGTGTCACTCAATCTTCGTGGTCAAAGTGTTAATGAACAGCAAGCTAAGAAACTCGATCAGCAGCGTGTACAGAAATTTATGATGGATCACCAGCCACATATTGTAGTTCTAGGAGCAGCAAATCTATCTTGTACAAGGTTAAAGGAGGATATTTATGAGGTACACATTAAAGACTGATCTCTCCGATATTTCTCCAACCATTAATTATTTTTTGTAGCATTAAATTATATTGCTTTAGTTTTAATATCATTTTTAAATGTTTGAGATCTGCAACTAATTGAGTATTTTGTGCTGGAGATCATGTTAAGACTGATGGCTGCCTTTGCTTTCTTTTAAATATGAATTATTATCAACTCCAAGGAGTGGGAAAAAGGCTTTATATCCCGCTAATGTGATTCTGATTTCTATGCTTTGTGTTTTACCAGATTATTTTCAAGATGGTTGAAGATAATCCTAGAGATGTTGGGCATGAGATGGATAATTTGAATATTGTTTATGGTGACGAATCTCTTCCGCATCTTTACGAAAATTCCCGTGTATCAGTTGATCAGCTCCCTTCACAAGAAGGTATCTCAATGAATATCTGCTGATTATTCATCTCTTCAGTTTCTTGTTGCTTTTTATGGATTTTTTATGCATTCTCGTCTATTTACAGGCATTATAAGGCGTGCCGTGGCTCTCGGACGGTACCTTCAGAATCCATTAGCCATGTCCGCCACTTTGTGTGGGCCGGCAAGAGAGATATTATCATGGAAGCTTCATCCAATGGAGAACTTTCTAACTCCTGATGAGAAATATGGGATGATTGAACAAGTAATGGTGGATATTACGAACCAAGTCGGTCTCGATATGAATTTGGCTTCTAGTCATGAATGGCTGTTCGCACCGTTGCAATTCATTTCTGGCCTTGGACCACGAAAAGCTGCCTCTCTCCAAAGGTCACTCATTAGATCTGGACCAATTTTTAAAAGGTCTGATCTGATGTTTGTCCACGGTCTTGGTAAAAATATTTTTATAAACGCGGCTGGGTTCTTACGAGTTCGACCTAGTGGCTTAGCTTCCATAAATACACAATTTATGGATTTGTTAGATGACACCAGAATACACCCCCAATCCTACCAGGATGCTGTTGATTTCGCCAAAGACATATTGCAAAATCACGGTGATTATAGTAACGATGATCTGGGAATGGCTGTGGAATATGTTCGAGATAAACCTCACTTGCTGAAAGCTGTATCAGTTGAGGAGTATTCTAAAGAAAAGGACAAAATGCACATGATAGAGACCTTAAATGATATAAGGCTGGAATTAATCGAGGGATTTCAAGAGAGACGAAGGCCTTATGAGGAACCGAATCAGGATGAAGAGTTCGTCATGATTTCAGGAGAGACAAAAGATACACTTTCTGAAGGTAGAATAGTTCAAGCAACCGTTCGAAGAGTACAGCCACAAAGAACAATGTGTGTTCTTGAATCCGGATTGACCGGTGTGCTGAATCGAGAAGACTATACAGATGAATTGCGTGAAGGTGATATTATAACATGTAGGGTGATATCGATTATAAAAAATCGGTATCAAGTGTTTTTGAGCTGTAGAGAAATCGAAACCAGAAGTGGTAATCATCAGAATATGGATCCTTACTATAAGGAAAATTCCAGTATCTTCAATAAAGAACCAGACGAATCCCGTAAAGAGAAGGAGCTTGCCAAAAAGCTGTTTAAACCAAGGATGATTTTTCATCCTCGCTTTCAGAATATAACTGCTGATGAAGCAATTAAGGTAATTTCTCATTATAGCTCCATATTTTATAGTGCCTCGTTTCTGCTTTATTTTTCCATCGTTTATCAGTGATGCGATCTTAAATTGGATCATGTTTGGAAATAGTGTAAATATTGATGAGCTTTGCTTCGATGCATTCATGGTTTATTTTGTGTCGTGTTGCAGTTTTTGGCAGGTAAGGATCCCGGTGAAAGTGTTGTTCGTCCTAGTTCTCGGGGTCCTCTGTTTCTCACTATAACTCTGAAAATCTGTGATAATGTATATGCTCACAAGGATATAACTGAAAGTGGGAAAGAACACAAGGATATAACAAGCCTTCTTCGAATAGGCAAAAAACTAAAAATCGAAGAAGACACTTTCGAAGATCTCGACGAGGTAACTTGTTTGTTACACTTTCAAAAGATTGAGATTTTTTACGAAATGGTTCATTCAGGTAATGGATAGATACGTGGATCCTCTCGTGACTCATTTAAAGACGATGCTAAATTATCGAAAGTTTCGTGAGGGCACTAAAAAGGAAGTTGATGACCTCTTGATATCAGAAAAGGCTAAGAATCCTTTGAGAATAGTTTATTTCTTTGGAGTATCACATGAACATCCTGGTACATTTATCCTCACTTATATCCGAAATACTAATCCACATCATGAGTTCATAGGGCTATACCCTAAAGGATTTAAGTTCCGAAAACGGATTTTCGAGGATATAGACCGATTGGTAGCTCATTTTCAGAGACATATTGACGATCCACATGATTCTGCACCGTCTATTAGATCAGTTGCTGCAATGGTACCAATGCGGAGTCCTGCGGTATTGGGATCGGCCAAAGATGGACGTTATAATATGGACAGGGAAACAGGTGTTATTTATTATGTGTAGATGATTAAGGATTATTGTCTGAATGTGAGTTTTTGGTTTTGTTTGGTGTAGGTAGAAGTGAAGGGTCGAGGCATTATGGAGGTCGAGGGCGTGGTCGGGATCGGGATCGGGATCGGGATTCTCACCGAAGGGGAGATGATTCTAGGCATGGATCACAAAAGTGGGGTTCAAGGGACAATAGCGAATATGCGGGTGGAATGGGTCGATTTTGACCCGGGACGGATATAAACCGGTTAGATGATCGATAGTTATCTATTCCGTGATGCAACTGGGCGGATATAAATCGGTTAGACCATCGAGAGATATCTGTTCCGTTAAGTTTATCGTTACTCCTTGCGTCTTGACATTTCGTTCTGTACCCATTATTGGTCATGTTGAACCGTTTTGTTAACGGTTATGCATGGATTGTCATGTTTGTTTGTTCTGGTTGAAATATGTAGAATATGATTTTTAAATTATATGAAAATTTTTCAAATGGATTGGTATTATAGTATCTGTTTTCACAATTTGAAAGCTTCTATTTGGGTGACATGTAAAAAATATACCTATTTTGATAAATTTAATTATCAAACTTTAATAATTTTGACAATTATCATCATATTTAGGTGTAAGCAGATTTTCTTATTTTTTAACTCAAAATTTGTCCACAATGTAAATTATGTTCTTTAATGTTTACAATTTATTCAATTGAAGTTCAACGAAAAAGGAACATATTTGATCCTTATAATTTCAATCTTATGACATATTGAGTTTGCTTAGAACTCAAATTAAAACGGAAGTGAGGTACGGTACGATGACAAGGTACACAAAACACAAGATTAATTGCGATGTTAAAAATCAAAATTTTATCACAGCTGATAAAACCAGCTGTGGTCTCATCGTGATTTTGGAAAATACTAATTTACTCATTACTTCTATTAATTATAATATAATTCTATTTACTATTTTTTATATATAAGAGTATATTAATATTTTTACATAAATCACGATCATAATATTGCAATTTTACCAAATATATTTACAAATTCACGATTATCATATCTCACCATACTTCAGTATCACTATACATCAATTTTTAAAAACTGAACCAAACAAACTAATTATCACCTCCCTAACACCTTTAAACTACCTATAACCTTATCCACGTCAAAAGTATTTCCGTCGTATAAATTTTTCTACACATCATCATTCTCTCACATCCACATCATCATTCTCACTCATCCACATCATTTTTTATTTCTCTTTCATCCACATCATCTCATCTATCTAAATTAAATATTATCTTTCTATCTCATTAATTTATTATTTTATTTATCATAAAATAATGATTCCGATTATCTTGACGTTTAATTTGTATTGGTGTGTTTATTTGCTTCGTACTTAGTTTTTATAATATCTATTTCTAAACAATCGAATCTTAAATAAAATTACATATATAAATTATCAAAATAAAATAATACATTTTAAAATATTTACTAATATTTATAATTAATTATTAAAAGAACTTCAAGCTTCAAATTATTTCCCCAATTTTACCTAGATTCACAACGACCAATTCATGAAAAGTAAGGAATTTGATTATCAAGCATCAACGTATTCCACATATTGTCACTACCTAGAAAGCCAATCGAAAAAAATATCTGATTATGGCCATGAGAAAAATGGGGTTGCTGTTTTGCCCATCAACAAAATATTGGCAAGGTGAACCTGCACTTCCATAAACTTCAGAAGTTTTTTTCAAAAGACATGAGAAAGCACCTGCAGAAATAGTAATAAAGAAGGATGATTTAGATAAAATAAATGGGCATCCAAACATGAGAAATTACAGAGATGATTTATTATTTTTATAAAAAAAATTGTGTACAAAAGGTGGAATTTCCGTGCCCGAGCGCTTGGGCGCAGAAGTATAAACTGTGTATTTACACTGCCGCCCAAATAACATTAGCCGCAGACGTGGCGTTAGGTTACCTGTAACATTATCTGCGCCCAAAACAATTTCTGTCGTATAAATCTCTCTACACATCATCATTCTCTCACATCCACATCATTAATTATTTCTCTTTCATTCACAGCATCTTCTCTCTCCGAATTTCATTTTATATTTCTATCTCAACAATTTTATTTATTTACTATTCAATTTATCAATAAATATTATATTTTAATTTTAATATTTAAATTTCGATGGTCTAGATGATTAAACATTACTTTTTAAAATTTATATCGTTATATGTATTATATTTTAATATTAAGATACTATTTAATTTCGTTGATTCGTACTCATTTTTAGTATTTTGATTTCTTAATGATATACTTTTACTTACAATTAAATATTTATATTATCAAAATAAAATTATAAATTTATATTAATATATTTATTTGTTAAATTATTTTAAATAAAATAAATAAAAATGAAAATGAAAATGCTTGATTTCTACGGAGAAGTGTCAACGTTGATGTAGTTATGAACGCTGACATGACATGAGCTAGAGCATAGATGCCTCTATTTAGATACAGACATTTCCCTCCTTATAGAAAGTCTTACAGTGTAACACCTTGGGAAGCGAATCATGGATATTCGGTAAAGGAAACATGACGGCAAATCTAGGCACGGGGTGTGCACAGCGCATTTGTAGTATAATGGAAAAAAACTGTAGTTATTTTGGAATTAACAAATTTCATTTAAGCAAACGTCAGCAATCAAGGCACACGATAAAACAATGCCTATATCTACACCAAAGCCATGACAATAACACACAAACAAAACCAGCATTACAATAAACAACAAATCACTTGTCTCTGTTAGATTTCAAATTCGTCATTCAAATCACAGCATCATCATTTGGACCAACCAGGATTACCTACAACAACCATTTCAGCATCAATTAAACAACTAATATCTTACAAAAACATGTAATAAGAAGCACCAGTTTGCTTACATTGCTATCACAAGCGTATTTTCTTGCAAGAATCAAAGCTCCATTTCGTTCCTTTTCACACTCAAAAACCAACACAAAACTTAATCCTTTTCGAGCTTGCCAAAATAGTGACTTTCCAGCACAGTTTCCACCTCCTCTGAATCCACATAACTGATAAAGAAACATCATAACATTCACTCATATACATTGTTGAAACAATGAAATTTGTCCCACGTCGTAAATTGAAAGTGGGGTGGATTGATTTATAAGAGAGAATGTGGACCATATTAAATGATTTGTTCAAGTTTTTACAATGTGGTCTCCTTCTCTTATACGGTATATCCGAGCACACTCCCCAAGTAAATTGGCCCGACTCTAAAAGTTTAACATGGTATCGAAGCGGAAAAATCCTGAGTGACCTTACCAGGGGTTAGTCCAGCTTAATGAAACTGATCGATTGATAGTCCATCGATTTGAATTGTCAAGTCCAACTTGTCAGGTGGTTGGACGTGAGGTGGAGTGTTGAAATAGTGAAATTTGTCTCACATCGAAAATTGAAAGTGAGGTGGATTGGTTTATAAAAGAGAATGTGGACCATAGTAAATGACTTCTTTAAGTCTTTTACGGTGTGTTCTCTCTCTTATACGTTATATCCGAGCACTCTCCATTTAAATTGACCCGACTCTAGAAATTTAACAATACATCTTGCAAATTCAAAACTCCCATCTTCATACCTGCATTGATCGTGAGTATGACTCTCTGGCCTTTGTGATCCATCCTCTACTCAGCTTTATCTTTGTTTTTCCAATGTGAAACAAATGCGTTGAGTTCGATGAATAGTTTCGTCCACTCATTTGGGAAATAACTACCTGTAAATATTTGTGTTTCACAAGCTTTTTACTTACTAAAACATTTAATGGAGGAGTTAAGAAACATACACTAAAGTCGCAGCTTGATTTTCGGACAAGTATCTCCATGTGACTTTCTAGTTCTAAGGCTGCAAAGGGAAAATAGAATTCCTTATGTTTTCTCTTGTAATGAAAATAATGTGTACCACCAATATGATAAGAGAACCTTGTATAATATGCCCTGATGTAGTAAGTGTAAACTTGAAGCCATTCGATGAAACATCAACTTGCAGAACTCGACCAACATCAATGGGCTCCGGGGCGTAAACAGGTTTGTTTGCGTCTTACATTCGTAAAACGATCGATATAGTAAAAGAGAAATCATATGCAAAACTGAGTGATCAAGTCCTTACCCCATATAGGTTCCCTTCGGCTACAATGAGACGACAAACGGAACCATTGGAATGAACATCTTGCAAGCTCTATTGTTGCTTTGGAGTGTGGCTGAATCCGCAAAATCGAGCCTAATGTTAAAGAGCCGATTAGCTCATAAGCTGAGGGCAAACTTCCACCAAATTTCTTGCACATTACTAGCTGCTCAAAGTAGGAATAGACAATAAAAGTCAGATGCATTGTTTTTCATTGAAAGTTGTTTAACAAGTAGACCTCATTTTCGAGATTAAGAGAAACTGTGTTCTTCTCTTTTATCTGATGTCTTAGACCTTTCAATTCATGTTCCATGTCAGCAACCTGTAAGGCAAATGGGATGTGGAATTTAATGTTCAGACAAATCAAATGAAATAAAATATCTTCAACTTCTACAGCAAAAACCTTCCAAGGCTGATGCTTTAGCTTTATTTTTCTTGCTTCTTGCACCTCTTCAATCAGTTCCTCAAGCTCCTATAATGAAATGAGCACTAATTCATTTTCCGGGAATGGGGAAAAACGGTTTGTTATCCCCGTTATAAAATTTCTTAGTTCCATTAGAAAAAAATGTAGGGAGAGAAAAGTATCATATCAACTTGAGAGAACTAAGTTACCTGCTTCTTCCCGGAGCACTGGTTACGTTCTTGTTCCTCAAGAGCCTCTCCAATTCTGAGCACAACTGCTCTTGCACTCTCAATCTCAGCACAAGCAAATGAATTTTCTTGATTCACCAATTTTTTAGCATCCTCAGAAGCCTGTTAGATCATTTTATGTTATATAGTAGCTAAAAATGAATACAAACTTCCATTCTAATTCAGTAGAAAAAGTTCAAATAAAGAGAGCCCTTTCGAAGAGTACATTTCGGAAAAAAAATTGAGTGATGTTTGTAACTAGCCCCCAAACTTTATAATAGTGTAAAGACAGTGCCCCTAAAGTTTGTAAATTGCATATAAAACCCCTTAAGTTGATATAATGCGCACCGTTGGCCCCTCAACTTTTAAATGTTGTAAACACTATGTCCTCAAAGTTTAAGAATTACGTGGTTGGCCTCCTACCTTCCAAAACTGTTTATATTTGATCCTTATACTCGTTAATATTTTAAACGTCTCCATAGTTTGTATTTGACCCATTAACCTTGAAAAGATGTAATGACTATGTCTCAAAACTTTGAAAATCTTAAAAATAACGCATAAATATCAAAACTACTTATACGAAAAAAGACGAACACCACTACTATTCACTCGAGGGTCATTCTTGAAAGGTTTTGAAACTTCGGGGGTTTCTCATGCAATTTACAAACTTTGGGTACATCGCTTTTACACTATTTTAAGCATCAATGGCCAATGCTGTAATTTTCTCAAAAAAAATTCCATGGAGCAAATTACTTCCTCTTTTGTGCCCATAAAAATGATTGCACACAAAAGAGTTAACTCGAGGAAGTTCAGCATAAGATGTGATAAAAAAATGTGTTACCAACCTGCTTAAGAAAGTTCACTAGTTTTTTTACTTCAAACTTCTCCTGGATTAGCTCTCCTTCCTTCTGTGTCAATTGCACGGCCAAAGCCTCAACCTGAAGAAAAGTGGGATAGAACTAATAAGTTAACAAACTAGAGAGCCATTAAAAAACACCATTTAAATTTGATGTAAAGCTCTTTGTAAGGTGAAGAATGTGTTCAAACCATCGAAATAGCTTTGTCAACGTCGTTTCTCTCATGACCCGGAAATTTTCCTTTCAAACATTCCAATGCATCTCTAAGTTTCTTCAGGTGCAAATATCCATCAAAAGATGTTATCTCTTTGAGTTTGGCCTGCAAATATTCAGATTGGTGCAAATATAATGAGTTTCAAATACTTTAGGTGCAATTCATATGCCTAAACTACCTCATCAGATAATTTTGCAGTAGAAGCCAAATTTTGGTCAAATTTGCTAGCAAGATCACGAACAGAGAGGCGCTTAAATTGTTCTGCTAACTGGTCTGCTTCACAATCAACAACTTGCTTAAGAGATGGTCCTTTACATTCTCCGTTAACCTCCTCCAATACTTCATTATCAGGACCTAATTTATACTTGGGAAAATGGTTTGATTCAAAACTAGCATCAAAAGACACAGTTGAAGTCTCCATCTCCGGGCAAACTCGCGTCATTCGCCTTAACTGAACTCAACAATGGCAAAGCATAGTTCAGTAAACAAAAGGCTTTAGCACAAGTAACTCCATTAGAAAGATCCATAAAAAGCTGTGATTATAAGAGAAGCAAAATTGAAATGAAATGGTAAAATATGCAGTGAAAAGGAAATCTCAACTCATTCCCAGAAAAAAACACATTTCAGAAGCTGATATTTGTCATTAGGAAGCACAACCTAAGACCCCTAAATAATATGAAATGAGCTTCAAGATTGGGAAACCCGCAATCCATTTAACTCAAAAAATGAAATAAAATGGCAAATCCCATTAACCAGAAAAAAATTCAATCGCTATACAAAAAAATCCACTAATTGGAAAAGAGGAGAGTTTAGAGAATTAAACAGAAGTAAACCCACACCCAACAAAAGAACAAAAATGAAGAAGCTATCTTGCCAGATTCTCTGTTGTGATTCAGAACAATTTGCATACAGTTGAAGCGAAACAAAAATCAGTAATGGTATTGAAGAAAAGGGAGCAACTCAACCAACCTAAGAATGGTACAAGACAATGCAGAAAACTCAATAAAAGAAAAGACGGTGAAGTTTCTCTCTTCATGAACGCAATGCAATGCAGTAGGGCCCGGAATGAAAAGAACAAGAGAGAAAAATAAGGCTGTGTTGATTGTTCCTCCTTTATTAAAAGCAAACTCAAAAGGTAAAGCTTCGCTGCCATTTTCACCACTAAAAAGTAAAATCTATATCCCCTCCATGTTTTTCACTATTTGAATCCTATTCAATAAATTACCAAAACAGTCTTTGACTACACTTTATTGTGAGAACTTAGAAGAATATCAAGATTTGTTCAAAGCAAAATACAGAACACAGATTCGCATATTTATAATAAGGAATTTACACAAGTGTCTATATGAATCCACCATGAAAATGATTCTTTCCGAAATTCCTACTCCATTTAAATTACTACATTCATGCGCTGTCTGACAGACCTGAGATCCCAAGTTTCAATCTAAAGAAATATAAAGATAGTGACATCGAACCGGATCTACTTCCACAACCCACTTGTTGCTTTATTCTAAATACATGAAAACATCATCGACAATGGTATAACTAATCCATCATAACAGATTGTTAGCAATTAGCATGATGATTTTTTATGGGTTCACGCCAACTTTATCTCCTCAGTTAAAATCAACAATGTATTGATTCAATTATAGAGCGAAGAAGAATGAATCATCAAGATCAAGATCAACCAGTGGAAACATAAAAGGTGAATCATTTTCAGTTCACTTCACAATTCAAATCCAAATATTTCTCTATATGTAGAGAGTTAAACTAGACAACGCCGCCATATTAACTACATAACAATGTGCTGTTGGCAAGACTGAGAGGGATGAAGCTTAAAATTGGGATTTGGAGGAATGAAAAAACAACAAAAAATGGATAAATGGTTAGACTTGTTTATTTATGAACATATCACGTGGTGGGTTTGATTTTGGGTCTAAGTGGATGAGTAGAGGCTAAACCATGGGATGGCCCAGGCATGATTGGTCTTAGCTACATCGAGGCGTGCTTGGTTCTCTCCTTTTTTACATTCCCAAATATATAATTACATCAATCTAGACTATATATATTTCCTATAAGATAATATATTATATATAACTCACAAACAAAAATAATTTTCATGTATTAATTATTCATACTTACAAATAATTAGAGATGGACAAAAGACCACCAACATGATAGTTATGTTTATGTTTTTAAATCGCAGTTGAATTGATTTGATCGTGAACCGCTTATTTCAAGATTCTATTCAAATTGATCTCTTGTTATTCATTTTTATATTTTTGAACTGATACGATAATTTAGTGTTTTAACATTTTTCAATATCTTTACTTTAATGTTAATTTTCTTTGTGATTATTAAAATTTTATTATTTAGGATATTGATAATATATAAAATAATTTCAATTATTTATTAAAAAATTCTTATGAAATTTTTTCATCTTTTATATATTGATGAAATTCTATCTTATATTTACTTTATGTAGTAACACAATGGGTTTGTTTGGGATGGTTATCAGAACCAAAGTGCGTTCAACGCAATTTCCTAAAACGTAATTTTACAAAACATAAGTTAAATTGTTGTGCGCTCACCCTTATTTTTTTGCGTTTTCGCCACCGCTGCTGATAGCAGCTATCATCCCAACGTGATTTTGTAAAAGACTAAAATGTCCTTATTAGTTATACATATCACTTAATGTTATCATTCTATCATATTTATCGTATGTTTTATACTGGCGGTATACTGATCGGTATCGTCCGATATCCCGTTTTGCTAGTTTTCTTTCCAATCATAAAAAAATATTATTCAATGTTTTCATATCACACGGTACACCGCCAAATTTTGGGCAATATCGGTATTATTATTTTAATTTTTTTTTAAGTTAAAAAAACAAAAAATGGTACCTACCGATATACCAGTATCATAACCAATATGAAAATTTTATATTTATTGATAACGACACAATTTCTCATTCTCAAACTTTCGAATAAGACTATTTTATGTTGAAGGTAAATATGTACTTTTATTAAAATCACGTTCATCACACCGCTGTTTTTTACAAAATAGTTTTAAAAATCATGTTATAATAAATGTGTTCAACTCACCATAGTTTCTCACACCATACCTCATCACACCCCACCCACTTTCTCACCACCGTACCAAACAAGCCCAATAATATTGATCTTATGAAAATTATGATATAATGAAATCTTTTTAAAGTAGTTATGGTTCAAACTACGATTTGAATCGATTCCTAGTGAACTCTACATTTTAAGGTTCGATAATAATCACCCGTTCATAAACATGAGACTTTAAGTTGGTTTTTTTTATCTTAGGGATTTGTCTAAGATCGTACCATGAGTTTAATTTAATATGTAAATCATTTTGATTTGGTCTTTAGATCTTTATAATAGAAATATATTCCCAAGACAGCAATCAAGTGATATGTTTGATATTTGTAAGGATCTTGATCAAATTTTTAATATAACAGTTTTTTATAATAGAACAATATAAATAAATATACAAATAAGAAAATAATATTATAGTAAGTTTATGACTTATACTAATTATTTTTAAAAATATTTAAAGATATTTTTATTTTTAATATTATTAGCATATTCAAAAAATTAGTCTAAAAGGTGTTAACAATTGAAAAATAATGTTTGAACTATGATCCAGTAAACAAATTGAAAATTATGTAAGATGAAATATAAGATAACTTGTAAATAATTTATGCACAATTAAATGAATTGAAGATAATAAATATTTGGATGTATAAAAACTTTTAAAAGCTATTAAATATATATTTACAAGGTCTAGAATTTGTATTAATGATGTAAATTGTAAATTGAAGACCATAACAAAAATTGAGACAAAACTGAAACCTAATTGTAATAGTTAAGTTTTAGAAGATAAGCCCTAATTCGAATTATTGTTTTTTAGGGTTGAATCATTTAGATAATTAGGATCCCGGAGAATTTCTAAAATACCATTCAAGTTCCAAATTACCAAACTAAACATCTTTTTAAAACCATTACACAATTAAGTATATTTCATTATTTTATTGATATATTTATTAGTTGTTTATATTTTAAACCTATTATACAAAAATAAAAAGTCTAAGGAGTTAATTGCAATTTCTCAAAATATTTAAAAAGTACTTATTTTGTAGCTACCAAGACCCGACCTGATTACGTCAATATGAATTGGTTAATTGTATTCATGTTTGTATTAGATCGAGAAATTAAAATCTGATATATTTTTATTAGAAATATATAAAATTTTAAACTTTTATAGATTGTTTATTTTTTGTTGAAAATTTCAGAATTCGGTTGTTTTTTATTTGGTTTATATTCATATAATAAATATATTAATATAAATGTTAAAATAAACATTTTATTAAAATCACCGTAGTTTGTGCAAACAATTTTCTAAATTCCGATCATAATTATCACGGTCATCTCAACGCACGGTACGATCAGCGCACCTCACTGTGATTTTGAAAAGCTAAACCAACAACTAAATATTCATTTTAATTTAACCCGTACAAAACCTGGACTCAATTAACCTGACTCAAGATCACGTAATCGGGTGGTTTCAATCGAATCCATGCCTATATTTGTGTTACAAAATAAGTTTACTTTTTTAATATTTTGAAAAATTGGAATTAACTCCTTAAACTTTTTATTTTTGTATAATAGATTTAAAATATAAACAATTAATATATATATCAATAAAATAATGAAAGATGTTTAATTATATAATGGTTTTAAAAAGATGTTTAGTTTGATAATGTGATACTTGAATGGTGTATACTTTAGAAATTTTCTTAGGATCCCACCTCTAGAGATAACGTGACTGAATGTTTAAAGAAATAGATGTTTATGTCATGTGGCCGGCCACTGGCCAATAACTCACTATAAAAATCTCCAATATGTTATCCCCACATGGCATGGAAATTAAAGCATCGAAAATTTAAAAATAAAATAGGAATATCATGTATTTTTTATTAATTATTTTCATGGATATCTATTTATTTTTTTAGATATTAAAAATCAGGGTGGTTGGGGTGGGCTTTTTAATATTGAGATGTCGGGTTTTGAATTTCTATCGGGTATGGCCCATTAGTGAATATTTTTAAAATGGGCCCAGTTTTATCCTGCACCGCATAGCCCAAATATGTCGGAATTGGACCGTGCTAATGTTGTCCGGAAGGTTTGCGCCTCGTGATGTACTCTTGAATTGGGTTTCTCTGTTGCTGGTAAGAATTGGGCAAAGGGTTTTATTAATTCACAAATTGAGAAGGGTCTTTACAAAAGCTGAATTTTTCTTCTCATCAAGCAATTGCAAAGTAGTATTTTCTTCTCATATGTAAACTCATCTTGCATATTCAGGGCTCATCGTAGTATTCCATTATTTGTTTATTTTTGTTCCCGAAGAAACCTCCCAGTTTCTTCCTCAGCACAAGCACATTAGCATGAAAAAATGTCCACTTTTTTTCACTATTCCCTGTAAAAGTGAAACTACTACTTTGATTTTTGTCCCATGTATCTAATATGAATGAATGAATGAATGAATCCGTACATTGTACTGTACTTGTTGTAAGCGTATTGAATGAAATAAATGTTGGTTGCTTTTAAAATGTTGAGATCCTCCATTAGATCTAAAGATTTTAATATTATGTGTTACTGTTACAAATTCAAATAGTCATGGGATATTTTTTTCTCTTACAATAGAATATGCCATTGTGGGACTCTCTAACATAGTAATATGTCTCTTCTGTCGTGCCGACTTAATTGAATGTCTGGTAATACCGTGTTGTAAGAATAAAAAAATAGGGTTTTGTTTATGTGGTGCAAGTGCATTGCAAAGTCCTTTTCTTTAATGAATTTGAGGTTGATGGAACATTAAAAGTGCTTGTGGGAGTGGTAGTATAATTGGTATCAAGGCCAATGGCGATCTACATTCATAGACCAGTACAATTTTTTCAACTGTTAAACATTACAATGAGTAGCATCTCTTCTAGTTTTGATCATGTATCTGTAATTTTGTTTGTTTTACTTGTAGAGATGATGTGAATTGTGTGGTGGGGAAAGAAATTAAAGATTATTGACAAAAACTAAGAAGATAAAAGGCACTTCACATGCTCTTGGTCCAATCCAAAGAACCCTTCACCATGTGCACTTCTGCAGTCGGCAAAGCGACATTTTCTCTTCCCTTCCCTTCTAAGCACATGTTTTTTTATATAGATATAGCTCTGTCTGTGCTGTAGCTTGTAGGCAGCTTCTTCACTTGTTCATTACAGTTTTGTAATAAGGCTCTCTTTGCAACAGGCTAGGACAGGGACAATGAGTGGAATGAGTTCTTCGAGTTGGGTTCGGACAATCACTTCTTCGTTGAAAAAGGCTCGTAATTTGTGCATTCCAAACAGAGACAAGAGGTCACATTCACAAGAAGGTTGTGGTACGTACTAAACTAAACTCATTTTATTGTTCCTAAAAATTAGGAGTTAGTTAGTAAGAGAGTGATGGTTACAGGGGAAGAGGGGGAAGGGGAAGGAGGAAGAGTAGATCTTCATGGAGAAGTGATGAGTTGTGGGTACGAGGATGTACAAGTGATGTGGTCCATTTTGGACAAGTCCAGATCCAGAACTTGCACTCTTACATCATGAACGATGAACCAACAATTTTGTTGTGAATTAATACAAGTGTGTCTCTGTGGCTGGTATGAAACAAAAGCCCGTTGATTTTTAGATAGAAATGTGTTGTTTCAAGAAGTAGATCTCTAGTTTTATTGTCCCTGTGATCCAAATGTGAATCATAGTGTGATGTGCTTCAAATAAAATGCTTGCTTGTTACATTTCCTTTCTCTTTTTGGCTTCAACTTGAACATCACTGGGAAATTGGTATGTATTGATCTACAAAGTGTCTGATCAACAAATTCCTTAAAAAAATGTTGAAATAATGAAATTGTTCGGTAATTGAATATAGTGAAGATTTGTTTATAAGAGAAAATGTAGAAGATACCCTTAAGTTTTTACAGTATAATATTCTCGAAAGTATGAATTTGCGGCCCAATGCCTTCATCTTGATTTCACTAAAGCAATGGATTGTAGTCTCCTTGTAAGCACTACATCGACCATCTCCCCGGCGTCCACTAAATGCAAAATCCCACGTTATGATTATGCAGGGATTAGGTAGAACAAGAGCACGTGAGTTTCTCTTGTGGCCGGTCACTCAGAGCCCAATAATACATACTTTGCAAGCCCACTTAGGTTATGTTCCATAAGCATTCTTGGGAATGAGAACATGATTGGACAATGAATTTAGGGTTTAGATAATGTGATTAAGATAAAAAATAGTGTTAGATTTGATATTATGTAATTGTTATATATTGAGTTGCATACTAAAATAATGTTATGTATAAAGTTTGATGAATAATATATTTTAAGTAACAATATATTTTTTGCCAAATATTTGGAAGGGTGAATATTGATAAAAAACAATAAATGGAGAAAGAGAAATTTTATTGATTAGTATCGACATAATAGTCATATTCAACATAATACAAAATAAAAACGATTACATTATTTATAGAAGAAAACAATATATAAACATTTGATATCTTCTTAATTTATTCAAAATCATCTCAATCAATTTTGGTAATTCACATTATTCATTCCATGGATTGAACATCTTCCTTGATTGATGATTTGACTCGATTCACTCTTAATTGAACGGAATCATTTCCTTTATTATCTTCCTTCAAACGAGACTGTGGTGGAGGCGGAGTTTGCTGTAGAATAAGAGCTTCTTCATGATTACCCGGTTGATTCAAGAGTTTGAAATATGATTGGTTTGAGGAAATAGTGATATTGGTGTGCGATTTGGGTTTGTGAGAGAAGTTTGATCTCCTAATTTTGTGGTTTGTGTGTTTGGTTTTGTGGGTTTGGATTTGAGATGTTTGCTTCAAGAAAATGAAACTTTGGTGTAGAATTTTGTTGAATCTCATTAGTAATTACGTAAAACGAGATTAATTTTTGTGGGATTGAAAGAAGAAAGTTTGGAATATGAGATGTAAGAAATGGCTACGGATTTTGAATCTCAATAATTAAAAATGTTGGTTTTTTTTTGTGGTTTGTGAAAACGGATTAAATAAATCCGGATATGAGATGTAGAGAAAAAAGAGTTTTTGCGGAAGATTGGTGAAATAATTTATAGGATCTTATGAGCAATTACGCAACAAGAACTCCGATACTATGATGAAAAACGATAAATTGATAAGAAAAATTTTATTGATGAGAACCAACATAATAGTCGTATTCAACATAATACAAAATGAAAACGAATACATTATTTATAGAAGAAAACAATATTTAAACATTTGATATCCTCTTGATTTATTCAAAATCATCTCCATCAATTTTGGTAATTCACATTATTCCTTCCATGGATTGAACATTTTCCTTGATTAGTGATTTGACTCGATTCACTCTTAATTGAACGGAATCATTTCCTTTATGTAATATATAAGTTAATCCAAATTGAAATTTGGTTAACATTAATAATGGGTACTCCATAATCTTTCACATGTTGTCTCTTATAATCTCTATAGCTACATCGGAATGAACATTTGACTAGCTTGCATATTATTATTTTTCTTAGTTTTATCTGATTTATTCATGTTATATGCATCATGCTCAAATATGCTATAATCTGGGTTCATCCACTGACATGCTCAAATATGTTTCCGATTTTCGCAAAACAACACAAAAAGAAAAAAAATACCGATAACAAGCAAATTACGTTGATCGCGATGGATTTGGAACAATTAAATTAGAAATATAGAGTTGAAGGAATGATTTCTGAAGAATGAAGAAGTTGATTGAAGTAATTATGAAAGGAATGAGCAATTCATGTATTCTTGTAATCAAAATGTTGCATTTTGCATTGAAGTTTTTTTTTCAGAATGCAAAACACATGTTAATGAAATATCAATATAATAGGGTAAGTGTGTTGTAAATTAACCAAAAAGCATTCTTACATGTAAAATGCATTTTTAAAATGATTACATAACATACCATTAATATACTAGAATCAAAATACAAAAAGGTACACTTCCAGATTCACCAATTGTTTATTTAAAAGACATTAGTTTTTCTGACTATTCTCCCAATATTGTAGAGGTGGGATTGGATGAGACCCACCCTAAAGAACTAATCGATCCAAACCTAAAAATTATGGCATAGGACAAACCCTTCATATTAGGGTTGGTTTTTTGTAACATAATTTTGCAATTAATTATAGGATTGATTTCAATATTCATAAAACCTAAATCCGTAGATCTTATGATAATTTGGTCTCGATTATCACTTTGGGCAATAAGGGTTTAGAACCCGTAGATATTATATGTTTCCTAAAACCGTTGGAAACATATTTTATTAGCCATTGGAACCTTAAAGGTTTCTCTTATTGGTTTTTTTGGGATAAGCCACATCTTGGCAGGGTCGCATTTTGGGCAAGAAGTGTTTACCTGAATTCATATGTATCTTGTCAAGATGTCCCATTTAATATTAAAATAAAATATTATATCAAAAATAAAATACGCCTAATTTAGTAGTTTAGCCATTTATTTCGAATCTCACCAAATATTTCATTGGAAATGAATTACTAGACAAATTACAAGAACACAAATATTTCAATAGAAAATTAGTTAAATTAGAATAAAATATAGACACAATTATTACATTTTTAACAAAGGAGAAAGTGATCAATGCTATAATTATCTTGATATAAGTGAAACTCGAAATAAATTGATAGACAACAACAATACACATAATTCAATTGAAAACTAATTATATTCGAATAAAATATAGACACAATTATTACACTTTAGTTAAGGTGAAAATAAAAATTAATTTTATGATATTCTTAATATTGAAGATATTTGAAATAAATTTCTTGATAACAACAACAAAACCCTAATGCCTCCATTGCTTATGAGATGCTATTCCACAAGGCCCAATAAATACGCCTAAATTTTCACATGCATGATACATTAGACAACAAAACTATACGACACCTATATACATGAATAAAAGAAACATTTCTTCAATTTATTTCATTATTAATAAAAATGTATTTTATAACTATTCATTTCGCTATTAGTAATATTTAATCCGAAAATCAATTAGAATTAGAAATATATTATTTTTAAATACATTTATTTGAACATTCATTTAACAAATATTAAGTAGTACTTAATAATAAAAGATTCCATAAATGGTAATTAAATTCCTTTTAAGCATATTTAATAAATATATTTATATTTCACAATCTTCCTAATTAAGTATATTTAACAAATATTAAAAGATCCATAAATGGTAATTAAATTACTTTATTGCACAAATAAATCCCAAGATAGTAGTAATATATTTACTTATTTTACCTCATTTAATGTTAATATAATTTTTAAAAATAGAATATATTTCATAATAATGATGATCAAACTTTCATTTATCAATATCTATATATATATATGGGATTATTCTTGTTTTCTTCATTCTCATTTGTACAATGGATGTTGTTAATCTATTTTTCGCTCTTGTTCTCGCATCTTCGTTGTCTCGTCAATCGTTTGCATCCAACTTTTACACTTATTACAAACCTTTATGGGGCTTTAATCACATTTCAGTTAATCCACAAGGCAGTGAAGTTCAACTATTGATAGACCAATCTTCAGGTTATGCATAACACACATACTTTTTTCGAACATCCTTTAACTATTAAGTTCGTATTTTAGGTGCCGGGTTTCGATCAAAATCTGAATACGGGTCCGGTGTGTTTCTTATAAGTATGAAGATCCCACAACAGAAAACCAGAGGGCTTGTTCCGAACTTTTACGTAATCGATGAATTATATACATCATTGAAATGTGTATTGTTTATTTTTTTGATTGTTTGGTTTTTATTCAGTTAACTTCGGCACCGGATAATCAAGATCCTGGCAACCATTTTGAGCTTGACTTCGAGTTCTTGGGTACTACCGGAGTCGTTCAAACTAACGTATATGATAACGATCAGGGACATCGAGAACAATCGTTTAAACTTCCATTCGATCCTTCACAAGCCTTCCACACTTACGAGTTCATGTGGAATCCATATCTTATAACGTACGTATTTTATTATTTTATGTACTCCGTTATTATTCATGATTTATTCAAGTCTTTTACGCTGTAGTATTATCATTCTTATACGTTACATCCGAGCACACACCCCACGTAAATTGACCTGATTCTATAATTTTAACATATACTAATCATTTTAGTGTATGTATAGGTTTCGAATTGATGGAGTTGTAGTAAGAGTTTTCAATAACCTTAGCAACAAGGGAGTACCATATCCATCATTGCGGATGCACATAGAAGCTACTATATGGGTAGCAGATTGGGCCGGAAATGTTGATTGGTCCAAAGGCCCGTTTGCAACACACTACAGAAATTTCGTGTTATGGGCCTGTAAGGCCCAATCAAATATTGAGGGATGCAAATCACAGGGGCATTTTTGGAATAACAAAAAGTCGCTAACTACTAAAGAGAGAAGTCAAATGATTGATTATCGCAACCGTTACATGACTTATGATTACTGTTCCAATCCCGCCAGTAGGAAACCAGAATGCGCCTTCAATATTTAAAGTTTTGGATTACTATTTTAGTTTATTCCTACTTGCTCCTTCGTTTTTAAAGTTTAAGTTTATTTTATAATCATTATCTTTTAAATAAGCTTGTTTTGATATTTTATTTTAATAGTGTTTATTTATCAAATTATTTTGATGATCTTGGGCTTTTTCGTTCAAATAATATTAAATAAAAATCGGATTTTTTTTTAGTGTCAAATGCATTTGGTGTCAAAAGCGGCTGCGTTCACCGAACGCGGCTGCTAGCCAATTCAGGTAAATTACATTTATACCCATCCCCCAAATCTCCTATAAATAATCCTTCATTTCTCTTATCTTTACATCATCTTTCTTCTCATTCTCTCCATCATCCAACATATAAGTATTAAGGTATAATTATATTTCTTTAAATTAAAATTATTGTATTATTTAATTGTTTTTTATTATGTATAATTGTATTTTTTGTAATTAATATTTGTTTTTAAATTATATTTGTTTATAATTTCATTTCAATCTTTATTATAATTATGATTCGTTTTAAATCATTTAAAATATTTAGTTTAGTATTTAGGATTAGGAAATTTTTTAAAGAGTAGATTATTATGTTTAGAATGTTTAGTATATAATTTAATTTGAGTATTTGTTTTAAAAAAAAATTTAATTAGTAATTGCTTATTTTGGTATTTAAAAAAATTATTTTTTTAAAGAGTATTATTTGTTTAAGAATATTTAGTATATTTGTTATAATTATGATGTTTTTTTATCGTTTATAAATATTTAGTTTAGTGTTTAAGATTAATTTATGATTTTTAAATAGTATAATTAATTTATGTTTAGAATGTTTAGTATATAATTTATCGGAGTATTTGTTTTAAATAATAAATTTTTTGTAATTAGTAATATTTATTTAGTATTTACAAAAATATTGTTTTAAAGAGTAGTATTTGTTTAGAAATATTTAGTATATTTTTTATAATTAGGATGTTTTTTTATCGTTTAGAAATATTTTGTTTACTATTTATGATTAGTTTATGATTTTTAAAGAGTAGATTATTATGTTTACAATGTTTAGTATTAATTTAATTGGAATATTTGTTTTAAAGAGTAGTATTGTTTAGAAATATTTAGTATATTTTTTATAATTAGGATGTTTTTTTATCGTTTAGAAATATTTTGTTTACTATTTAGGATTAGTTTATGAATTTTAAAGAGTAGATTATTATGTTTACAATGTTTAGTATGTAATTTAATTGGAATATTTGTTTTAAAAAGTAGTATCTGTTTAGAAATATTTAGTATATTTTTTATAATTAGGATGTTTTTTTATGGTTTAGAAATATTTTGTTTACTATTTAGGATTAGTTTATGAATTTTAATGAGTAGATTATTATGTTTACAATATTTAGTATGTAATTTAATTGGAATATTTGTTTTAAAGAGTAGTATTTGTTTAGAAATATTTAGTATATTTTTTATAATTATGATGTTTTTTTATCGTTTAGAAATATTTTGTTTACTATTTAGGATTAGTTTATGAATTTTAATGAGTAGATTATTATGTTTACAATGTTTAGTATGTAATTTAATTGGAATATTTGTTTTAAAGAGTAGTATTTGTTTAGAAATATTTAGTATATTTTTTATAATTAGGATGTTTTTTTATCGTTTAGAAATATTTTGTTTACTATTTAGGATTAATTTATGAATTTTTAACATTAGATTATTATGTTTACAATGTTTAGTATTAATTTAATTGGAATATTTGTTTTAAATAGTAGTATTTGTAGTATAAAATTAGTTTTATCGTATAATGTTTAGTATATAATTTAATTGAAGTTTTTGTTTTAAAGAGTAGTATTTGTTTAGAAATATTTAGTATATTTTTTATAATTAGGATGTTTTTTTATCGTTTGGAAATATTTTGTTTATTATTTAGGATTAGTTTATGATTTTTAAAGAATAGATTATTATGTTTACAATATTTAGTATGTAATTTAATTGGAATATTTGTTTTAAAGAGTAGCATTTGTAGTATAAAATTAGTTTTTATCGTAGAATGTTTAGTATATAATTTAATTGGAGTTTTTGTTTTAAAGAGTAGTATTTGTTTAGAAATATTTAGTTGTTTTTCTTATAATTAGGATGTTTTTTTATTGTTTAGAAATATTTAGTAGTATAATTTTACGTTTGTTGTTTAATGTTGGTGAAAATTTTTTGATGCAGATATGAGCCATCGTCGTTCTCATACTCCAGCTGCGCCTACATTGTTGTATCGTCAAGAACAACATATTAATAGCCAGATTATTCGAGGTGAACCTGGAGGTATTTTACAGTTCAAGTATGGAGAACATTACCTGTACAGAATGGGGCAACTAGATAATAGAGTGACTGTATACTTGATTCAGTGGAGGTTCTATGGCGTTTTGAAGACCATTAGAAAGAAATTAGACACTCATCTAATGACTGCACTTATCGAGCGTTGGAGACCAGAAACACACACGTTCTTTTTACCTTCTGGTGAAGCGACCATTACTCTCCAGGACGTATCACTTATTTGGGGCCTACCTATTCAGAGCGTTTCTATTACAGGTCCAAGAAACAATAGAAGTGAAGTGGACTGGATTTCGTTTTATACCTCCACTTTCGGCTGGACTCACGATACATCCGTATTTTGTGAGCCGTATTTCAGAGTACGGTTTTTGGGAGAGTTTGTTGTTGCCCGGGCTACATCACCCTTAGAAAGCAATGCGGAGGTCCTCCAGTTCGCTCGTGCGGTTTCTCTTTTGATCGTGGTGAATTTCATGTTACTCGACACAAATGGGGATAAGGCGAAGCTTATGTTGATGGATATCTTCGGAAATGTCGAAGAGTTCACATCACTGAGCTGGGGATTTGCTGTGCAACGGGGCGATGGGTGGAGCCTTTCGGCTAGTTCATGTATTTTTTGTACAATATAACATTATTTAAACTTATATATGTTGTTAATATTTGTGTAATTTATTTCTTTTTACTTGTAGATTTGAGCATGGTCTCGTATACCATCGATCACCCCTTCGTTAAGGGGGCGATTCGTGGATGATGGTTACGACAATCGGTGTTTTCAGTATTATGGATGGAGGTAAATTTGATTGTTGATTTATTTGACCCAATAAAAGTGATTTGATTTATTGATATTATGTTGTTGCAGAGTTTTCGGTGGTCGGTTGGACCACCATGACACAGGGAACAACTCTATACGGTTATGTAGAGATTCCTTAGATCTTATTGGCCGTAGGGAGGTATGGTATGTGATATCACCCTGATATATTTATTATTCGATGACACATATATATCTATATAGTAATTCCCAAGTCGAGAAATAAAGCAGATCGAGATATTTTGATGATTGACATTGTTTATAACTTATTGTGGTATTTGGATCGGGTAACTTATTTATTGGACTATTGTGCCTAATTTAGAGATTAATGGGTTATTATTTATTGAACTCCATTATTGGTGGGCTTAGTGAGTTATAATTGGGCTGGACAAATCACCTATATAAACATGATTAAAGTGTTAAGGAGGATGGATTGGATTCTTGACCTAAGAAGGAGGCCGCTATTCTTTTCTTTTTCGCCCGGGAAACCTACGACTACGGCCATCAAAACATGATCTTTTTTCTTTGGTTTTCTACATCATGTTCTCCTATTGTAAATCTACGAACTTAACGTTTATAGTGGATTAAAAGGCTACGGCCGGGGTAGTTTTTTATCCTTTCTTTTACAGAAAGGTTTTCCACCTACAAAAATCGTGTATTTTTACTTCTTGCTTTCGTATTACTTTTTCGTTCGACCCCTATCCGTAAAAGGGTCTAAATTTTGTTATTGCAGATTTTTAGCAACGATAACATTGGCGCCGTCCGTGGGGACGTTTTTAATCCCATTGAGTTTTTACCCGGAGTTTTGCATGGAAAACGCGAATATATTTTTGATTCAGCGCAGCTTTGGTATTCAGTGTGTTTCTACATATTTAACCGTTGGATTGGTCTGCAATTTTTGTATACTGTTATACACCTATGGATCTCAGTTCTGAACGGTGAAGATCGAATTTTATGCTCGTTTGGATTTTCGAATTAACGTTGGTCTAGAACGATTCGTATATGCTTTTTCTACTATATGTAATTCTAAAATTTCGATTCGAATCTCATTGTTTTATCTTTGGATCGTTCTGAAAGTTTTTAGCATGGTTTCGCACATATCATTCGGTCCTCTGATTGTTGAAGATCAGTTTTTTGGCACATTGAGATTTCAGATTACTATCCGAATATATGGTTGTTATTTCTAATCCTATAGTAATGCGCAGTTCGGATATTCTATTCAGTGTGCATAATTGGACCGTTGGATGTTTCTGAAATTAATATATATTAGTCTAGACGTACCTGTAAATGTTCTAGACGGTGGAGATCGATTTTAAATGTTGCTTCAGTTTTAAATTAACGACAAACATTTAAAGTTTTAGATTGAGTTTTCTGCAATATTGAGTTATGATATTCTATATGACATGCTTTATTTCACGGTTGGATTATTCTGAAATTTACGTATATTATTAACGACACATTGTTCTACGTTCTCAACGGTGGAGATGAGTTTCTCTAATTATTTCAATGTTCGAATTATCGGCGGAAATATAACAATGTTGCTTCCGATTTTTCAGAATTTGTTATCTTAGAATTCTGGTATGGATTTAATTATTTCACTATTGGATCGTTATGATATTTATACACATTTATCAAGACATATTATTCAAATTTATGAACTTTCTTCGTTATGGAACATGTAGATCGATTGATTTTATTTACTTCGGATTTGAAATTATATAATCCAAAGAAGATGGATTTCTATATTTTTTGGATTGGGATGATGCGGATTTTATGATAATATGCTAATCTCTTCATGTTGGTATTCTTTATGGTATCTTCTGAATGATTTACTAGGGGACTCGTATGTATTATCATCCTGAGTTGGTTATCACCACCTTAACAGAGAATTATTTAATTATTAAAGAATTTTATGGATAATCGGAAACTCTCGGGAAAGATTACATATGAAGTGAATTTATTTTGGATGCATAGAAAAGACAATTTGTCTCCTCCGTGACATGCAAGTGTTAGAACTATGTTCTAATTTATGATCAGAATAGTCATGAAATTGTCGTATGGATGACACGGATTTTCCTATATGTTATTGGATTTGTCATAAGATTATATTATTGATGACAGAGATTTTCTTATTTATAATCGTTATTGTCGAAATTACCATAATTATAGCAATCAAGATCGAGTTATATTATACAAGTATTAAGGTTTCGAGAAAATGGAGACTTCCTTCATTATTGGAAACGCAAGAGAATTCGATATTACGAAGAGGAAATATAGAATTTCTTGGTTCTTTACGGGGAATTTATGGTCTTTTCTTATTACAATGGGAATTTAGCCTACAATTGCCGGGACGAAGATTATATTCGTTTCCTATCGGTTTTCTTTTCTTATATCACAACTATTAATAATTTAAACGCTTTTACAGCGGGATTATGGTTTCATGGCTTTGTGTTCAATGTGCTTATAATATTACAAATTTGGAGCACGATGGTTCTTTTCTAATTGATTGGTGGAGTCGGAGTTGAGTCTTCAAACTGAAGACACTTGAGTTGATTAGAGTTCATTTCTATTTGATTTCATAGAATTGCAAAGATATCACAAAAAATATGAAGTTGTTGGTTTGATATTCTGCCATAGCGACGAATTAAAAAGGGATGATTATTTTTGCAATGAACTATGAAAATCACTATTGATATTGCATGGGGATATTTTTGTAATTTAGACACCCCGATAATCTTATGGAGCGCTTTCCAATGTATTCTGAATATTTTGAGATAAAGTAACTTTGGAGGTATTTTATATTTCGAACATCCCGGGGATATTGTGTTTTCGTAATTTATAGGGCCTTGGAATCGCATATAAAAGTTCCTAATGACATTATCAATATTTTTGGAAGATTCCTGGATAAATTGATGTTAGGGTCATTTTCATAATTTGGGTGTGCCTTGAAGTCGTTACGACAATTATTTAGTGGTACATTGGATAAATTTTGAATATTTCTTAGATTAAATAATGTAGAGAGTATTTTAGCATCTTTTCACTGTCGAGGGTCGATAACAACGCCGAACCCTCTGATAATTTGAAAAAAACGAGGGCGAGGTATTACCAGGGACTCAATCAATACTTTCGGAAGAACCCCTGGTCGGTGAAATCATTACTCATCCTTTTTGGAGCGGGAATTCATCAGAGAGGGCATTTATTAGGTATCTACTTCCTTGGTGTTTATCAAAATATTTTGAATTCGAAAAAACATCCAGAAGCTTGCCTTTGTATGTATTCAGTTTGTTCATGATTAAAAAATATTTGAAAGAGCGCAATATATCATTTTCAAAGACTATGATGCATAATTTTTCGGTTTTCAGCTATGAGCCTATTTATATGGTTATCAATTAGAAGAAACTGATATCACGGAGTATTATTTTGCTCTATGGAATTCTATCAAGAAATTTTATTGAGTTCTTTATATATTTGAGACATGTTATCTATGGCTTCGGTTGTTTAAGTTTCGATACTCAGAGTCCAGCGAAGGTTAATGCATCCTTAATCGTAATACGAACTATCTGAGGCTTTTGCGCATCATTCAAGGAGATTTGAGCATTTCGTGAAGTAGTCGTTTCACCCTGGTTTCCATGTTGTTTGAGAAATATTACATGCCTTCATCGATTAAAGCTTCTTATTTCGATCGTGTGGGTCTGCTTTAATGAGGTACCATACAGTTAACATAATGTCGATTATAACGAAAACCAATAGAGTTTTGCAACCCTCTGAATTTTATTTGAGGATTTGCAGTTAAAAAACATTATTAGACTAAGGAAATTGGATTAAACTCTATTTGATTGTCATATTATTGATAGCAGTGAGCATATCATGAATGATGTATCTAATTGTTGTTCTTAATCATCCGAAATGGTATTCGTTCAGAATAGTCTTAATTATCCGGAATAGTATTTGTCCGGAATAATATTCATGAGAACTTCAAGCAATTGGTTATAAGTCGTAGCATCACCGTATCTGCCAATGGTGATTAATTGATCACTCTAAAGTCCTTTAAGGAGTTATCTATCAACGTTACTTGTCTGGAGTTATATATCGTGAAGGGGACATCGAATTTATATATTTTATTAATTGTCCAGAATGGTATTCATCCGGAAATTTAATTTTATGGAACTCCCCTTCTTCAAATTTATTTTAATGATCATTTGGAATGGTATTTTTCTGGAAATATATATTTATGGATCCCTTAATTCACCTACAACATTATTGAGTTGAACTATTAAGCCCAAGACAGTACATTTTATGTTAGTCAGATTTAATAACAGTGTTGATGCTCCTAAATGATCTATTTTTCTCCCAATCTCTTTGGGAGATAAAAAATATCGAGGAATTTAATGTTGGTATTCGTAGTGTGGATCTTCTTATCATCCCTTATAATGATATTCTAAATGAGTGCTTTATGTTTGTTCGGGCGATTGTATCCAAGCCTCATTTGATGATGAAGTTTCCTATCCCCTCGGGTATCAGAAAGATGAAAGGGAACCCGGAGTTAACACTTTCTTGTTGTAATATCATGTGTCAAATCCTTATGTATGGCTCTAGTGCGAAGAAATCAGTTTGGATTGTGGATGTTTTATCAGAAAACATGAGTGGATTCAAATGATGAGGTCTTCTCGGAAGTATAAAAAAAANGTATTATGGATGGAGGTAAATTTGATTGTTGATTTATTTGACCCAATGAAAAGTGATTTGATTATATTGATATTATGTTGTTGCAGAGTTTTCGGTGGTCGGTTGGACCACCATGACACAGGGAACAACTCTATACGGTTATGTAGAGATTCCTTATATCTTATTGGCCGTAGGGAGGTATGGTATGCAATTATGTTTTTTATATTTTCGGTTGTTTTCATTGTTTTTTTGTAGTTTGTATGGCTGCCGTACGAAGATGTAGACCTAGAGCAAGCTGACGAGGTCACTACTTCGATGTGGTTGTACACCGGGCCGTTGATATACTTCGGTCGCGTAGAGCCACATCACCCTGACCGTGTATCTCGGCAGTTTGGTCTGCCACTCTGCATTCCCCGGGCACCAGAACCTGCAGATGTCCTTCACCGGTTGCACTCATACCGGAGCGAGAGAGGGCATGATTGATGTACCATTCACGCACAATAGATTTCTATGTGGGAAAACTGCCACGAACATTTGTGCGGTGAGTTGGAGGGAATGAGCGAAGATACATACTTCGCATGGTACAAATCACACGGGGTCATTCATTTGGCGGTACGGTCGGAGGAAAGCAGCCGATGGAGGGGAGGATTTGCCGAGCCAATGGCTCACATGGTAATGTTTAATATGAGAAGTTTTTAACTAAGTTTCTTAACTAATTATTTGGAATGTTACTTTTGTAGGCGGCTGATTTAGAAGACGTGGCCGAGACTCAATTAGGGGGAAACGTGGATGTTTCACAAAGAGTGAGGGAAGCAGGAGCCACTGTATTTTCACAAGTGTATGGGTACTGGCTTTCCCCTCACTACACAGATCATGGTAATTGATTTAGTCCACCTATGACGCAGCCTCCATGTCATGAGACTCAGCCATCTTTCCCCCCATCCTATGGTGGAACAAGCCAAGGATGACACTCGTATCAAGATCAGCGACCGAATCCTGAAGTTGGGCAAAGTTCGTGGCAACCCCGGTATGAAACGCCATAGAATGCCCCTCGGTCTGTTGATAGTGTCCCGCCTCCTTTGCGACGCGGTCGTCGCCCTCGCAGAACACAGAGGGGAGGATCTAGTAATGTATCTCCTAATGATGATACTATATATTTTGATTTTTTATGATTTATACGATTAGTTATTATTGTTTCGAAATTCTACAATGTTATGTTTTACGGTTAAAAATATTTTTAAACGTGTAATTCGACACTGTAATTAAAAATTATTCATTGTAATTTTAAAATTTTAAAATATTTTAATTAAATAATTAAAAAATTATACTCTGTAATTAAAAAATATTCTTCACTGTAATTAAAAAATTAATTATGTATATCCATGTCAGTTTGGAATCTTGTGCTTCGTCTTCGTCCTGCTCTTCTTTTTTTTAGCGCAAAGGGTCATGCCATAAAATCCATCTGGGGCTAGTCCACTCGTACTCTGGCCTTAAGGAGTCCCAAACCGCATGTTCATAGGTTGATCGGAGGGTCTCCAACGTAGTGCTATGTATGAACATGTTATCTGTTTGTCGACCTATTATTTTCGCGGCTCTGATTGCATGGGAGCAAGGAACCCTATATGTGAGCCATTTGGAACACGTGCATGTTTGTCGCTGGAGGTCAACAGTGTGAATGTATGACGAACTGCTCCTTCCGCTTTCGACCTCTACTTGTGCTACGAGTCTATCAGGATCCCACATTACTATACCATGGTAATCAGTTTTTCTTTTTGCTCGATCGTAGAAATTTTGAGCTGCAGGCGAGAGGACATCTGTGTTCGAAGTCATGTTTCCGATTTCACGCCGACGCTCCATAAATGTTCGGTTCGCCTGATAGAACGTAGCCATGACAATCTTACAAATTGGAAGACGTCGAGCAGCTTTCAATGCCCCATTAATTGCTTCAACCTGGTTAGTGATTAGTGTTCCATAACGCTTGCCCAGGTCATGGGCCAGAGTCCACTTCACTTTGTCTTTGTCCTCTAACTATCGCCATGCATCAGGGTTCAAATTTTGAATTTCCGTCATGTCATTTAGCTTTTTGTACTCCTTGGATCTTGCTCCCGCTCTATACGTAATTCGTTTTAACTCGGAGTTTTTGAATGCGCTATATAGGTTGGAGCAACAATGTCAGAGACACCACCGATGGTGCCAGTGTCCGTTCTGGAAACCTTCCAATTCATTCACCGCTTCTAGAATACCTGCAGCTCGATCGGATATCAGACATGTTTCTCGTTCCCTAATTGCATAACGATCGAGGTTTTGCAAAAACCATTTCCAGGCTCTGCAACTTTCGGTGTCTACCAATACAAAGGAAACGGGGATAACATGTCCACCACCATCGCGACCGACGGCCACAAGCATTTTATGGTTGTACCTGACAAATGATGTTACTTAAACCAACCATGATCTGTCAAAGTAAAAAACTAACTACACAATTTATCATACCTTGAGTACAAGTGGGTGGCGTCAACGGAAAGAACTGGATCACAGTATTGATAAGCGTCTATGCTAGGTCGGAAAGCCCAAAACACATAGTAAATCATGTAGTTAGGGGGGCCAAACGTTTTTTCCTGCAAATTCCATTTTACAATAGTCCCATCATTTCTTAAAATCATCTCGTGGAACAACGATGACAATATCTTCATTGAAGACTCCCACGAACCGTATACCATCTCAAAGCTACGCTGTAGTGCGTACCAAGCTTGCTCGTACTTCACAGTCAACCTATAGTTTACGTGAATATGGGTCGGGACCGTTCGCACTTTTATATCTATGAAATAAGAAAAAAAATCTTTTAGAAACTCATGATAATATTATTTCATACTAAGAACATTACATACCGTTATCATTTCTGATGAATGGCTTCATCTCGTAAGCAATAAAATTCTGTGAAAGATTGCGGTGACCTTCTTCCAACAATACATTATCACATGAATGGCCATAAGCGTACACGGAAATATGCCACATGTGGTCACGAGCCGAACAGATCGCTCGTAGATGAAACGGACATGTACCGCTTACACATCTGATTACCCACTTCTCCAAATTGCTCTCTATTACTCTATATTGCCACCGTCTACGAATATGAAAATGAGCAATACAGTACTGCAAGTGAAACGTATCTTTGAATTTTATCCTAACAGCAAGATGGGGTTGGTCAACGTCGTATTTCGTGTACCGACATTTTGAAGTGGGTATATCATTATCACCTCTTTCAAAAGTCGTTGCCAGGTGAATGAACCTCATGTCTATTTCCTCCTATGAGCATTGCAATCGCCTAACTAAACCACTGACATTATGTACAGACCTAGCTAGCTGCACGTCGTCCTCTGGTTCCAAATTCTCTGTTTCATCTTCATCTTCGATTTCAATTTCCGGTTCTAGATCATCATCTAAACCATCCTCGTTATCTTCTGCCATACCTATATCACATACGCATGAATACTACACAATAAGTATTTAGACAACGTGGTATTCTAGTACCTTGCGAAGTAGACGCATTCCCACTAGGCATTGCATTGTCGGTGTTCCAATAGTTAAAGCTGCTTAGGTTGTGAATACTATCGTAGGCCAGGTAACTCGATCCATGTTTAGGATTGTCAGCGGAAGGTGTTGATGACGGAGGATAATTCAGATCAAAATTAAACTAAGAATTGTTATAGGGATCCATGAAAAACTAAATATTACCGTGGAAATTGCAACTAAACTTTTGTAACCTCTACTGCAAATCGGTGTCGATTACTTCTCAGTGATGAACTTCAAAATGATTCAAGCGCGATATATATAGATATATTACCAAACGCGGCCACCAACGTGTTTTCGCAGCAAAGGATTACGCTATTCATAATTACTCGCGGCCGCGTTTAGTACACGCAGCTGCGTATACTAAACGCGTTTGATACTAAAAAAAAATCTGATTTTTTTTAACATTATTTGAACGAAAAGCCGATGATCTTGTGATAAAATAACAGACTCACTTTTATATAATAATAATATATTTATTTTTTTATTATTATTGTAAATTATTAAAACTTTTCTATTGGATCAAGAGTGGTTTCCATATTGTTTTGGAATGTTGATATTGGAGAAATTACACATTTAATCTTATCAATTTGGTTTAGAAATAAAAACACCAAGGAAGATAGAATATTAAAATTCTCTAGTTTTTATCTTCTTCCCACTTCTCTAATTTGGTTTAAAATTCTCTAATTCTGAGTTTATCGATAATAATCATTATTTTTTAACAGATAGCTTGTTGCTTGTGTTGGAGTTAGGCAAATTCCGTAATTTTTGTGATGCTCGTCGTTACTGCTTATTGGGCCCTTTAACTGGGCTATTCTTATTGGGCTGAACTAAGCCTGCCTCACCGGACATACATTACTGGGCCTTGCTCATGCTTTGCGTAGTAGACTTGTATAATTGGGTCATGTGACCCACTAGATATTGGGCCTCGAGCAACAGTAAGACGATTAGTCCATGGTATATAAAGATGAAGCCCTTGCAATTGCCTCACTTTTTACTTTCATGCATTACTTTTACGCGTAGAACTATCTCTAGCTAGCTTAGCGTTTCTTTACTGCATTCATTAGCCTCTGCGTGCTTATGCTTCGTTTCTGCGCTGTTAACTTCTTTATGCTTAAACTCTTTTACGTTTAATAATTAAAAACTGTCTACGCTTCACTACATTGAAAACCTTGTGCGTTATTGTTTTGAGAACGTTTTTTGAAACGTCCTCTATGAAAAACTTGTATTCTTGAGAATATCTCAGGATTTTCTCAAGTTATTGGCTAATAGTTTGAGTTTCAAACATATCCTCGTAGATATGAGAAACTGTAAAACTTTGCTAAAGAAGAACACGATTACACTGTAGGTTCTTGAATTTTTCGGCCTAACAATTTGAGTTTCAAACAGATTCTCGTAGATCTGAGAAACTGGAAAACTCTTGTTCAAAGTCTTTAGTCTTACTGTCAGCATTTTACGATTACTGCTTAAACTGCTAACTTGTAGACTAATACTTGGCTCTAAGTGCTTACTAAAGATTACTTACTGTTTTAGCTTACGACTTTGAGAAAATCTTTGGATTTCTCAAAGACTTGGTTCTATATAAGAGTTTTCAAGCAAGATTTGTATAGATTTGAGTTTCTGGAAAACCGTTGAACAAGATCTGTACTAAGGCTTAAAACACTAAGTAGATCTACGATAATACGTTGAGCTTGTGCAATAAGAACTTTTTTTACAGATTCTTTCCACTGTTAAGGCTGTGAATCGTATTATCCGTAACTGTTTGTGTTACTAACGATTTTCTCATAGTTGCAGGTCACTTTACTGAGTTCTTTGTGACTAAGAAACTCGGTTCAGGCTGCAGTCTGAAAACATCACGAGGAGCAGAAATTACTGAGCAATTTCTATCCTAATACTTTTAGTTTAATTCATGTGCATTATCTGTATTGTGTGCTTAGTTGTGGGTGTGTTCTGTGTGTGAACATTTCAACTGAAGTAGTGAATAAAATATTGTAAGGTGTTGGACAGTAGATTGCCGAAACGATCATGTCTTACCCAAGACAACGTGATCGGATACCACTATAAATCTTTGTGTCATTTTTAACGCATTCAGAACATATAACTAATAGGATTAAAAATTACAACAAGTGGTAGAGATGCGGGGTACTTGCTAATTAATCTATATTAATCAAGTATTCTGATAGTTTACTCATGCAATATTATTTTCTGGTTGCCTGATTGTGTTCTGCTTTATTTTACTTACTACTTGACTCTGTGTTAGTGCTTTCTGTATTAAAATTTCAAGCATGTCAATAACTGGTGAGTCTAAGAATGTAGTGCATAAGGATGGTAACCACGCTAGAACAAGTTGGTTTTTAAATAAACCTCTCGAGTTCAACGGAAAAGACTATGGTTACTGGAAAGCCAACATGCTAACATTCCTTAAACATGATTTGAAAATATATACGTGTGTAGTTTATGGTACTGGCTTGGTACCAGATATGGATTTAGAACCTACTTCTGGTGATAAAGACACTGCTATTGAATTAAATTCTAGGTGTTCTAGTGCATTGTTCTTTATTTTAAGTGTTACTGAGTTCAATAAGATATCTAGTTGTAAAATTGCACATGAGGCATGGTCCAAACTAGAAATTCTGTACGAGGGAACCTCTAGAATTAGGAGAACTAAGTTGAACATGCTTAAACAAGAATTAGAAATGTTCTCAATGCACAGTAATGAATCCATGATTGATTTGCAGCAACGTTTCATTCTTCTCGTGAATGAAATGGAGCTGTTAGGTCATAAATGACTAACAAAGAAAAGAACTCTAAAGTCTTAAGGAGTCTAGGCAATAAATATGAAATTCTTAGAACAACTATAGAACAAACAAAAGACTTAGATGTCCTAAGTGTATATGAACTGTTTGGCATTTTGTTAACTAAAGAACTACATCTGAGGAGTAAGCAATAACTTGCTGAAAAATCATCTTCTCTCGCTTTAAAAATCACTGAATCAACAAGTCAAACGGTCAAACAGAAATCTACGTCTATGAAATCTGAAAGACCTTCCTCACCGAAAGCCTCAAAGAAATCTATAGTGTCTGATTCAGACATTGAGATTTCTCTGTTAGCTAAGAAGATTCAAAAACTTTTAAAAGCAAAAAAATCATCTAAAATGGATCCTGAAAAATTAAAAAACATTACATGTTTTATGTGTAAAAAACCTGGTCATATTAGAACTAATTGTCCCTTATTGAAACATGATCCTGAAAAGAAAAAAATCAGTTTTGCAAGCTCTACTAGATTAAGAAATGTCTTCATCAAGTGAATCAGAAAACTGTGGGTATGTTTTTCTTGGTGAAGAGAATCTAGCTCTGGTTGGCATGAATTAGAATGAAACTGACAGTGAGGTTAGTTCAAATAATTCTGAAGAATGCAGTGATTTACTTATAGAATTTGCAAAATTGGTCAAAAAATATTCTGACTTGGAAACGAAATATGAGAACTTGATTTCTGAAAAAATTAAACATTTAGAAATTGAAAATAATCCAAGTACTCAGTGTCTAAATAAGATTTTAAGTGTTCAAAAGAAATTTTTTGATAAAACTGGTTTATGCTTTAACTCCAATTCTGAAAATTCGAGTGGAAAGTCACCTATGTTATTTGTTAAATCAACTTCACCAGATTGTTTTGATTCTTCATTGCTTGCTTGCACGTCTGAAATTGACAATGTGAATAAACTTGATGTTATGCATGCTAACATTAATCCATTTGATAGCAAATTTGTAAAATCATCTACTTCTTATAATGTAGAAAGAAGTGAAATTGAAAATGCATGCAATTTGAAACATGATCAATGTGTTAGATCAGATACTATTTTTAATTCTGCTAGACATAGCATAGGTTTTACTTCAAAACCTAGGGAGACTAAATATCATGCACCCATTAGAAGAAATCCTAAGAGTTACTCAAATAAACTTGTCATTAGCTTACATGCTTCTGTAAAAAATAGAAACGAGAGAACTATATATGTTAATACTCTTATTAACAGATTGATATCTTACCGTAGGAAGTATGAATCTCTCAAGTTTTATAATATTAATCAAATGTGATTGCCTAAATATACAGGTGTGAGATCCTAGATAGTAGCTGCTCTCGCCACATGACTCAAAATAAAGAACTGCTTGGTGATTATAAAAGTACTAGAGGGGGTAGCGTTACGTATGTTGACAACTCTAATGGTAAGGTGATAGTTACGGGAAGTTTTAAATATGGCCTTTAACTCCCATTTAGTATTAGTATTAGTATTAGTTTTAAATCTGGCCAAATGCATATTTTGATAAGTATTAGTCAATTATGTGATTTTGGATATGAGGTTACATTTAGTAAAGATGCATGCAATCTGTTTAAATGTGGTGATTTAATTTTGAAAGCATGTAGAGTGAAAAATGTGTATATGTTAAATAAGGTTGAAAATGTGGATGCATGTTTAATTTCTCAATCTGATTCTGCATATGAACGGCATAGAAAGTTAGGTCATGCTAGCATAGATCTTATTTTTAAACTGAAAAAACTTAATATAATTAGGGGAATAGATAACATCTTTAGAAATACTAAGTGTAATTGTGAAGTATATGCTATGTCTAAGCAAACTAGGGCTAGCTTCAAAAAAATTAATGATGTAAATTCTTCTAGAAAATTAGAAAGATTACATATGGATCTATTTGGAGAAATTAGACCGTCTAATATAAGAGGTAAAAATTGGTGTTTCGTCATAGTTGATGACTTTTCTAGATTTACTTGGGTATTCTTTTTAAAGTTAAAATCTGAAACTTTTTCATACTTTAGTCAGTTTAAAAACGAATGGGAAAATAAATTGAATCTTAAAATAAAATTCCTAAGGAGTGATAATGGTGGTGAGTTTAACAATAATGATTTTACAAACATATGTCAAAACTCGGGAATTAAGCACAAATTCTCGTGTCCTTGAACTCCCGAACAAAACGGTGTTGTAGAGCGTAAAAAAGAACTTTTCAAGAAATGACTTGTTCTATGCTAAACGAACAAAAAACACCCAAGTATTTGTGGCCTGAAGCCGTAAATACCGCATGTCATGTAGTTAATAGAGTTACACTTAGAGGAATTCTTAGAAAAACACCTTACGAACTACTATTTGACAAAACCCCAAATGTTAGTTATTTTCATGTTTTTGGATGCAAATGCTTTGTACATAATAATGATCAATTGACATTAGACAAATTTGATAGTAAGAGTAGGGAAGGTAAATTTGTAGGTTATTCATCAAATAGGAAAGCCTATAGAATATTTTTGAAAGAACAAAAACAAGTAATTGAATCGATACATGTCATCTTCTTTGATGAAACACATAAAAACCTAGAAATTGAACCATATGATAAAAATGACTTAGAATCTGAAAATGAAGACGATCACTATTTCGTAAATATGGAAGAAAATAAATCTTGAATTTTAGAGTCTGAAAAATCAGTCCCTACATCGTGTAATGAATTTGGTCGAATTGATAAACCTTCCTATATACCTAATATGCCTAAATGCCTAAGTAAGTCAAACATTTTAGGAGACATAAATGAATCAATCAGAACCAATAAGTCTTTTAATTGTTTTTGTAAATTGCATGCATTTGTCTCATTAATTGAACCAAAATCTGTAAATGATAGTTTGAGTTATATTAATTGGATAAATGCAATGCAAGAAGAACTACTTACATTTAAGAAAAATTGTGTGTGGGAATTAGTCTCACATCCTAAAGATCAGAATGTTATAGGAACTAAGTGGATCTTTAAGAATAAACTAGATGAACACGGTAATGTAATTAAAAATAAAGCTAGATTAGTAGCTCAATGGTATACACAATAAGAGGGGATAAATTATGGTGAAACATTTGCCCCTATAGCTAGAATGGAGTCAATTAGGATGTTAATTGCATTCTTTGCATATAAAGGTTTCAACTTGTTTCAAATGGACATTAAATCAACTTTTCTGAATGAGTTTATTTCTGAAAAAGTATATGTTAAACAACATGCTGGATTTTCATATACGTCTAAACCCAATTATGTTTATAAATTACTCAAAGCTTTATATGGACTTAAACAAGCTCCAAGAGCTTGGTATGAAAGATTAAGTACATATTTGTTATCTTGTGGGTATAAAAAGGGTAGTGTTGACAAAACTCTTTTTGTTATATATTCAAATTATGATTTAATACTTGTGCAAGTTTATGTGGATGATATCATATATGGTAGTTCTAATTCGTCCTTAAGTGCTGAATTTTGTGATCTTATGGCTTTCGAATTTGAAATGAGTAACATGGGTGAACTTTCTTTTTGTCTAGGCATGCAAATTAAACAACTTGATTCCGGTGTTTTCATTTCGCAATCTAAATATATTAAAGAGCTTTTGAAAAAGTATGATGATTGTAATGCAAAATCTATGAAAACTTCTATGCAAACCCACTTAAACTTGATAATTGATGAAAATAAGGAAAGTGTGAGTGAAACACTATATAGAAGCATAATAGGATCTTTATTGTATGTAACCTCGTCTAGACCGTATATTATGTTCGTTGTTTGCATGTGTGCTAGATTTCAATCAAATCCAAAAGTATCTCATTTGAAAGCTGTTAAACGGATTTTTATATATCTACTAGGAACTGTAAATATTGGACTATTTTACCCTAAATTTGAAGATTTTGATCTAGTTGTATATGCGGATGCTTATTATGATGGATGTAAATTAGATAGAAAAAGCACGAGTGGTTCATGTCATTTTTTAGGACCGTGCTTAGTTTCATGGTTTTGTAAAAAGCAAAATACGGTAGCTCTTTCATCTACCGAAGCTGAATATGTGTCTCTTTCAAATTGTTGCACTCAAATTCTGTGGATTAAGTCTCAAATACTTGATTACAATATGCCTATTGAAACTGTAATTGTTAATTGTGATAACACAAGTGGTATCAACCTAGCAAAAAATCCAGTTGATCACTCTAGAAGTAAACACATAGAGATTAGACATCATTATGTTAGAGATTTAGTTGAAAATAAAATTGTTTGTGTAAAATTTGTGCCTTCGTGTGACCAAATTGCAGATATCTTTACTAAACCCTTGGATTATGCACATTTTATTCAACTTAGAAATTGTTTGGGTCTAATGTTGTGTCCTTAAATATTGCTTGCATTTTTTTTATTGATTATATGTTCTTTTAAAATGCTTTGCACCAACGTGAATACTTGTGTGATTGACTAACAACCTTCATTCCCGGGGGTCTGACGTACTTCCATTTGAGGAGCATACGCATCTGGACTTAGGGGGAGAAATCCCTACCTGGAATAAGGTTGTCTTCTTGATTGTTCATCTCACCGCGACTATACCTTTTCGAATTAAAGGAGAGTTCATCGCCCTCTTAAGTGTGTGTGAGACCAAAAATCTTGAAGGAGTAAGTCTCGGGTGTTACATGTATTTGTCTACGATATCACAAAGATTAAGGGGAAGAATGTTGGAGTTAGGTAAATTCGGTAATTTTGTGATGCTCGTCGTTACTGCTTATTGGGCCCTTTAAATGGGTTGTTCTTATTGGGCTGAACTAAGCCTGCCTCACCGAACATACATTACTAGGCCTTGCTCATGCTTTGCGTACTGGACTTGTATAATTGGGTCATGTGACCCACTAGATATTGGGTCTCGAACAACAATAAGGCGGTTAGCCCATGGTATATAAAGATGACGTCCCTTGCAATTGCCCTACTTTTTACTTTCACGCATTACTTTTACGTTTAGAACTCTCTCTAGATAGCTTAGTGTTTCTTTACTGCATTCCTTAGCCTCTGTGTGCTTATGCTTCGCTTCTGCGTTGTTAACTTCTTTATGCTTAAACTCATTTACGTTTAAGATTTAAAAACTGTCTGCGCTTCACTGCATTGAAAACCTTGCGCGTTACTGTTTTGAGAACGTTTCTTGAAACATCCTCTGTGAAAAACTTGTGTTCTTGAGAGTATCTCAGGATTTTCTCAAGTTCTTGGCTAATAGTTTGAGTTTCAAACAGATCTTCGTAGATCTGAGAAACTGTAAAACTTTGCTAAAGACGAACACGATGAAAACTTTGGTTGAAAGTCTTTAGTCTTACTGTCTGCATTTTACGATTACTGCTTGAATTGCTCACTTTTAGCCTAATACTTGGCTCTAAGTGCTTACTAAAGATTACTTACTGTTTTAGCTTACGACTTTGAGAAAATCTTTGGATTTTTCAAAGACTTGGTTCTATATAAGTGTTTTCAAACCATATCTGTATAGATTTGAGTTTATGGAAAACCGTTGAACAAGATCCGTACTAAGTCTTAAAACACTAAGTAGATCTACGATAATACGTTGAGCTTGTGCAATAGAACTGTTTTTACAGATTCTTTCCACTGTTAAGGCTGTGAATCGTATTATCCCTAACTGTTTGTGTTACTAACGATTGTCTCATAGTTGCAAGTCACTTTACTGAGTTCTTTGTGACTAAGAAACTCGGTTCAGGCTGCGATCTGAAAACATCATGAGGAGCATAAATTACTGAGCAATTTCTATCCTTATACTCTTAGTGTGTGTTCTGCATAAATTATATAATGTATAATCAGAATTTATAATTAGAATGCTGAATCAAAATGTATAATTAGAATCTGCGTTGTGTTCTGTGTAAACATATAATAAATTATAAAATGTAAAAGCGTTCTGCAAAAATATTGTAATTGAAATGTAGAATTTTAATTGAGTTACATTGTACAAAATAATTATCTCTCTTTCTTATAAATTTGAAATTATAATTCTATATTAAAATAATATTTTTAATTACAAAATAAATTAATAATATTTTTTTATTTAAAAATCATATAATAAAAAGAAAACAAAAATATTGAATAAGATATTGTCGAATAAGAAACTCAACAAGTGATAATATAAATACCAAATTTTAGAAAAAAAAGAATTCATTATGATACAAACGATGAAAATTTGATTCNTTTTTAATTACAAAATAAATTAATAATATTTTTTTATTTAAAAATCATATAATAAAAAGAAAACAAAAATATTGAATAAGATATTGTCGAATAAGAAACTCAACAAGTGATAATATAAATACCAAATTTTAGAAAAAAAGAATTCATTATGATACAAACGATGAAAATTTGATTCAGAAAAAAATGTATATATATGAAAAATATAGTTAACAATGTAAGACGGTGCATCAAAATTTATAAATTGCATAAATGTCTCGAAGTTGATATAATGTGTGATTTTGGCTTCCATGTTTCAAAATTGCGTTGTTGATTCCCGAACTTCCAAAAACGTTTATATTGAATCATAATACTCGTTAATTTTTTAAACATCTCAATAGTTTATATTGATCAATTAACCTTGAAAAAAAATGAAATGACAATGTTTCTAAACTTTGAAAATTTTAAAAATAATGCATAAATTATTAAAACCACTACTATTTACTCGAGAGTCATTTTTAAACGGTTTTGAAACTTCAAGGGGTTCTCATGCAAATTACAAACTTTGGGGACATCGCTTTTACATTATCTTAAACATTGAGGGCCAATGTCGTAATTTTCTCGTAAAAAATAATGAGTAGAATGCATAATGCATTTTCAGAATCAAGTCTGAACTTGATTATGCATTATAGTTAAAAAACCAGAATGCATTATGATTATAATTCATAATTAGAATTTAAAATGGATACTGTTCTGTTTCAAAAAACAGATTATGCATTCTATATTGCATAATCTGTTTTCATAATTTGTGCAGAACATAGTCTTAGTTTAATTCATGTGCATTATCTGTATTCTGTGCTTAGTTGTGGGTGTGTTCTGTATGTGAACATTTCAACTGAAATAGTGAATAAAATATTGTAAGGTGTTGGACAGTGGATTGCCGAAACGATCGTGTCTTACCCAAGACAACGTGATCGGATACCACTATAAATCTTTGTGTCATTTTTAACGCTTTCAGAACATAGAACTAATAGGATTAAAAATTACAACAGCTTGTGTATCCTATTAGACACCGGTTACGCCGGAATTGTTCTCACGTGCAACATTATCACGTAACAAGCGATACTCATTCTGATTTGATTAGAAGATCAAATCATTTTCTGATATTGTTTCATATTTAATGAATTTAACTCTAATTTATTTTTATTACTGTAAAGGGTTGATTTGGATGCAACAATCTTAAGAACAAATCTCTGGTTCGAATTTCATCAAAGTACGACATTAAATCTAGGTTCTATCGTTTCTTTTGAAAGAGAAAAGTTATACAATTTCATTAAACAATCATATACTCCAATCTATATTTCTGGATGATTTGAGAGTTCTGAAAATCACTTTTCCCAGCCTTGAAAAATCAATTTTATGAAGTATCACACATTGTTTTGAAAATCACTTTTCCCAGCCCTGAAAAATCCTTTTCAAAACAATGTGTGATACTTCATAAAATTAATTGTTGAACAAATTTTTATTTATATAGGATTCTGTTCGTGATCCATTCATTGGAGTAAACATTTTATTTTATAGACTCTCCTTAATCGCAGAAAATAATAGATAATAATTCTTTAGATGAATTTTTGAGAATTTATTAATAGTCTTTTAAAATTTTATTTTAGTGCATTTTGCCGAAAATTATAATTACATTATTTGAGAAAATTGCATAATTAACCCCTCAACTTACGAGCTGTATAAAGAGCACGCCCTCCAACTTACGAAATTACAAAAATAGCACCTAAAGTTATCAATACTGTTTGTTTTTTACCCTGACATTTAGCACCCGGTTTTCCGTAAGTTGAAGGATGAGGTAATGTCGAAGTTTAAGGAATTTATGAAAATGACGGAGAGGGACTCAGGTAAAAAGCTCATTTGTCTAAGAAGTGACAACAGTGGAGAGTATGTATCACATGCCTTTGACACCTATTGCAAAGACATTGGAATTAGACACAAAATGACTGAACCGAGGACACCACAACACAATGGAGTTGCGGAGCGACTCAATAAGACCTTACTTGATAAGGTGAGATGTGTTGTTCAATGCATCACTGCATAAGAAATTCTGGGGAGAAGCTCTCCTCACTGCATGTTACCTCAGAAATCGATCTCCATGCGCCACCATTGATTTTAAAACTCCCGAAGAATTATGGACAAGAAGGAAGCCAAATGTGAACCACTTGAAAGTGTTTGGATGCAAAGCAAGTGTACTTGTGCCAAAGAATCAAAGACAAAAGTTGGACTCACACTCTCAGCATTGTATCTTCCTTGGGTACGGGGAAAAAGAGTTTGGATATAAACTCTGGAACCCCACTGAAAAAAAGATCATTCGCTCCAGGGATGTTACCTTTTTTGAAGATGAACACCTGCCAAATCTCTTAAAGAATGATCATCATGAAACTGAAAAAGGAAATTCAGTGAACCTGGAGCTATCTCAGAGCAGCAACATATCGAATCCGCAAAGAGAAACTGAACTAGAAATTGATGAATCGAGAGAAGAGCAGGAGAATGAAGAAGTCAGACAATTAAGAAGATCAGAAAGGAGTAGACACCCCTCTAACAGATATCCGGTGTCTGATTACGTTCTATTGTCTGAACATGGAGAGCCTGAGACTTACGAAGAAGCTATGGAAATGGAAGATAGTGAAAAATGGATTGAAGCCATGAAAGATGAGCTAAATTCACTTGAGAAAAATCTCACGTTTGACATTGTGAAGGCACCTTCAAATAAGAGGATACTCGGGAACAAATAGATCTTTAAGTTAAAGATTGATGGAGATGGAAGCATTAGGCACAAGGTCAGACTTGTTGTAAAAGGATTTAGACACCAAAGAGGCATTGGCTTCGAAGAAGTTTTTAGTCCAGTGGTAAAGTTAGTGTCCATTCGAGCAGCACTTGCTCTAGCAGCACATTATGATTGGGAAGTGGAACAAATAGACGTTAGGACCGCTTTCTTACATGGTCATGTGGATGAGGAATTGTACATGAAAATACCAGAGGGTCATCTAAAATATGTAACTCATGGATGGTTTGTAGACTAAGGAGGAGTTTGTATGGACTCAAGCAAGCTCCACGTCAATGGTATATTAAGTTTGACACATTTATGAAAGAAAATCAGTTAGAAAGATCAAGAGAGGATCATTGTGTGTATACAAAATTTCTTGACAAAAACATATTTATCTTGCTCCTCATTTACGTTGATGACATGCTGTTAATTGGCCTTGAACTGGAACTGAAAAAGGAGCTGAAATCAAGACTCTCTCTAACATTCGAGATGAAGAACTTAGGACCTACAAAGAGAATGTTAGGAATGACCATAATGAGAAACAGAATGAAGAAAGAAATCTTTGTCCACCAACAAAGATACGTTGAACAACTCCTCAGTAAATTCAACATGGAAAAGGCCAATGCAGTTAAATCTCCTTTATGAACTCAGTTCAGTATATCCAAAGCAACCTGTCCATCAAATGAAACTGATCGGAGAGCTATGGAATCAGTCCCTTATGCCTCCTTAATTGGAAGTTTAATGTATTTGATGGTATGCTCTCGACCTGATATTGCTTTTGCTATTGGTGTGTTGAGCAAATATCTTTCGAATCCCGGAAAGGAACATTGGGAAGCTGCAAAATGGATACTCAGATATCTGAAAAGAACAAAATCAGCAGGACTCAAATACAGATCAGGTGAATCACTTAAACTAGATGTATTTTGTGATGCTGACTTTGCAGGTGATCCAGATTCCAGAAGGTCCACCTATGGTTTTGTGACAGTGTTTGGAGGAGCATCAACTTCGTGGAGTGCACGACTTCAGAAATGTGTAGCTCTGTCCACCACCGAAGCTGAATACATTGCCATCACCGAAGCTGGTAAGGAGGTTATATGGCTGAAAAGGCTCCTTTCGAAAGTTGGTGTCATTGACTTAGAACCTGTGATATACTCTGATAGTCGAAGCGCTCTTGAATTAGCAAAGAATCCTACGTTTCATGCTCGGACAAAGCATGTGGACATCAAGTATCATTGGATCAGAGAAGCCTTGGCTGAGAAATCTCTTATCCTAAGGAAAGTCCACACTGATGAGAACCCATCTGATATGCTGACTAAGAATGTCACACAAAAGAAACAAACATTTTGTTCCAAATTGCTTGGTTTGGAACAGGCTGATCTGATCAAATAGTGAATCGCTCTGCATGTATGTTGGAGGAGGAGAATTGTTGGGCTCTGGACCCAATATCCAGCATATGGGAAAAGGCAGTGGTTGGGCAGCATATTGAGCAGCCCAATTACTGATCAGCGGAGGTCCAGCAAAGTATTGAATGATATTCAGTTTATAAACAGAGAAGAAGGAATGCAGGGCTGCGGTTTTTGTCTTCTTATCAAGTGTGGAGTTACAAAGCTTGGAAACTTGCAAGGTAACTCATAACAAGACAGAGCTTCACAGGAGCCATTTGATCATCGACTTGGAGTTCGGTGTTTGAACAGAACTTGTGTATCAGAGGAAACTGTATGTTTCTTGCCTTGAGTTCTTGCTGTAATCTGAACATATGTTTAGTGGATTGGTCGAGTGATCTTCGACCCGTGGTTTTCTCCCGGTACTCGGGTTCCACATAAAACTCCTTGTTCTCGTTCATTTTTGTTTAACACAAGAACTAAGAACAACACTAAGAAGAATAGAAAGAAAACATCACTGTTTTATTGAATATGTTAGTAAGTTTCTTAGTCCCTGAACTACTCGAAAATCAACAGTTCTAAACATTACTTAGATGAGATTTGACACTTATTTGTTGACCACCATGATAAAGCATTTGAGGTTAGAGATACATATATTTTTCATACTTTCTGATGAGACATTTGTGTACCCCTCTAGAATGTTTCTATGAATTGGAGATTACATTTTAGGGTATATATTCAAGGTAATGCTATATTTCCTAAACCCTAAAGACAACGTTAGAATCTAATGATGAAGTTCTTTAGTTGGCTCGTGCAGTATATTTATTGTTTGTTGTATCAGTTATGCTATTTGATACGAAACGGCGATCGAGTAGGGCTAAACTGATTTTGATGGATTTGTTTGGAAAGACGAAGAGTTCACTACACTGACTTGGTGCACTGCTATACTCGCTAATTTGTATCGTGAGTTATGCAAATGGGCCTAGGGTGTAAGGATAGTAAGGGTGCATTTCGATTGATGCAGGTGCACTAGTTTAATTTTTTGTCTTTATTTCAATAATTCCACTCTGAATGAACGATTTTGTAGACTTAGATATGGGCGTGGATTCACATACCATCAGTCGAGTCGATGTTGAATGCAAGATTTGCAGGAGAGGTGTACGACCTCCAATGTTATCAGGTTTTTTACGGTTGTATATGTTAGTCACTTTTACATTAACACGTAAACAATAGCATAATATATTGGGCCGCTTTCGTGTACGATGTTAAGGGGATGGTTGAACCACACAAACACATGAAACAACGTTATTCTCGTTTGTAGGGATGCTTTGGATTCAATTGGTTGACGAGAGGTGAGGTTTGCCATGTACATTTATTATGATATGTTATCTTACTACATTTTGTAGTTTATCTAGATGTCGTACGAACAAGATTATCTGCAACAACTCAACGCCAAGACTACGATATTGTGTTTGTATACTGGCCACTTATATATTTTGATCGCATTGATCCATACCATTTAGACAAACCATAATGGGTTCCCTCTATAAACTACCACTAGGCACAGTTTTTGCTAGTTCATGCTCATCATCTTGGTACAAATTTTAGTTTTCATTATCTTCTTCTATTGATATTTATGTTTCTACATCATATTCAGGGCTCTCATTGTTATCACCCACTACACCTACATCGAGATAATGTAAAAATTATACATATGATATTGTAATTTTAATACTTTTTTTATAGTGTATTTTGAGAAGTTGATGTGTTTCCACCCTACCACGTTTCCCTAACATCCCAAGCATTAAAATCGCTTAGGTTGTTAATGTTGTCGTATACAGTGCCATGTTGACGGTTCTTATCAGACGGTGTTAACGACTTCGAATGATGCACATCAAAATTATACTACAAGAGATTACATGTATCAATCACAAAAACAAAGGTCACCTATGGAACCTAGAACCTATTCAACATCTCAGTACTCTTTTGAATCGTTATCGAATACTTAAGAAATTGCAAGTTTTGACATGCAAATACTTATGAACTTATAGGACCAAATTCTTATTTTGAAATCGCAATTGCATCGGAAAGTATTACGCAGCCACGTTACATAAACACTGCCACATTTGGTGAACGTAGCAGCAGCAGGCAAACTACCCTAAAAATTATACCCTTTTTTCTTGCAATATTAGGACCAAATGCTTTTGCAACAGGTTGATTACAAATTTGGTCAATTTGACCATGTATTTATTTATTACCAGTTACCAACCCACCCACCCACTCATGTTTGAAAAACTTTCTTCAAAGAGACCACACCCATTAAACATATTTCAAATCATTTCATTTTCAATGTATAATTTCACATATAAGAGTGTTGGTCAAAACTATAACTTTTGAGGGTTTTTAGATTTAGCTGCCATGATCTTCAACATTGACGCGTATATAGTATTAAACTTAGATAGTGGGAAAAAAAAGACTCAAAGGCGACTTATTTCCACTGACTACAGCAACAAAAAGAACCAGTCTTTTCTGCGGTTGTTGGTTTGAGACTTGGTCAAAATTGACTTGTCACAACATGACATCGTTATTGAACAACAAACCCATCAACTATGGAAGGATTTTGCCTGTTTTGTGGGTATTATTATACATGCAGAGTGAAATAAAAGAGCTATGAAGAAAGTAATAATCCATCACATTTAAATGTAATGCCACCCTTGTAATGATTCATAAAAGAAAAGCCCGTTTCATGTTTTGCTGACAAAAATAGAAGAAATGACTCCAGCTAAAAATCCATAATACTCTCCTTATTTGTGTATGTATATTTCATTACCGCCTTGTGTTGCCCCATTGTCTTTTATGTAATCCAGGCTTAGTGTGCTGATTCCTTTGAACAGCACTCTGTTTTGGGAGATCATGCAATTCGACGACTTGAATCGTTCGTTGTTTCTTAGCTGTAAAACAGACGAAATCGAATGACACATTGCTGTGTGATTTGGGATAATTTGAGTACAAGAGCTAACCGTTCTCAGCTTCTTGATAGCGTTCATGAAGCTTCCTTTTGGCAGCCTCTAGCTTCATCGTCACTGAATTCTCGTCACAACGACCCGACTTCTTATGAAAAAGTAACATAAGATCAGGAGATGTTTCGTTCTCATTTAGAAATGATAATTCATACCTCGAGTTGAGGAATCGGTTTCTGTACATTGTTCATCTTCGGTTTCAATGCAGGTTTTTGTTGATTAAGACCGGATTCATTCATCGTTGCCTTTGGCCCGAACGAAACAGGAAGAGGCCGATTAAGCTGTTTCTTCATGGTGGATTCACCATTTCTCTTTGCTTCTGCTTTTGTATCCTTTGCAACAAAACTAGGATTTGCCGTGCTTTTTTGTGTACCTCCATTTTCTTGAGGATCTAACGCAACATAAACAGCAAGAGCATTTTACGAATTACTCATTAAAAACGAACAAGATTTGAGCTCGTAATCAGATAAGAGACTCACTTCCATCATCATCCATCCCATCGAAGAACTATACAGATAACGCAATAAAGATCAAAGGAAAAAAAGACTAAAATCAGTCTACAAGTTGGTGCATTCAAAGTGGAAAAAACTCATAACAAAGAAAACAGAAGATTTAATTGGTACCCTTGAAAGCTCCATTGACGTCGGAGTAGCAAAGAAAGCTCCTTCATCCATCGGAGGAGACGGTAATCCTTCCCCATCTTCCACTGTAGATGTCTTTGCAGATTCGCTCAGAACTTCGACTCCTATAAAATCCCATTAAAATCTCACAAAAAACTGAGGAAAATAAAGTAAATTCAGTGAAGTTACTTGTATCAGATGCAGCCCAAGAATCAACCATTATTTTCCAGTCACTGTAATGAAAATAAAAGAAGCAAAAACACATAGTGAGCAATAAGATTTTGCAGTTTAATTCAAGTTTAAGTCAATAAAACTTCTAAACTAAACAGATCATTCTATACACACACGCACCGTTATACGAGTTCATGCAATACTAGCACGATTTAGAATTTATTCATGATCCAATGTTCTAAGCTTATAAATAGCAACAAATTATTCCCTTTTAAGTATATACTTAAAGTGGAAATCAATGAGCAATTTATAAGGGAGGATTCACACTCGACTAACGCCTTTGCAAGACACCGGATTTCCTTCAATCTATGTTTCCGTAGAGAATTAACAGATTTTCCAATCTCTGTAGCCTGAACAGCGATGTGATAAAGTTAGAATAAGTCGTTAAACTGTAAAAAAACAAGAGTTTGAGCTAAAACCTTGAGAGTATCCACATTCAAAGTCATCAACCTGAGCCTCCTCAGAGAATCAAACAGTAAAGAATCAGACTGTCGAAAAATCGTAGAGTTAGCTAAAATGAAACCTTAAACTGTAATGAAATGAAAAGGGAAGCAAAACCTCTTGTTGATAGTTATCAAAAACATGTTTAATCTTCAAAACTTCCCCATGAAACTTATACTCTTCTTCAATCTCATCATTCAAAGCTTCAGCTTCTCTGTAGTTGAAATTACTAACCTGATTGCTTATTTCTCTGCTGCAATTATTGACGTTGCTTTGTTTAGTATCTTTAGCTCCTCCTGCTTCAATCAAACTCTTTGATATTTGATCACTTGTATTCAATTCTGTGATGGGCAAAGCTAACTCAATTCGATCACAACCAAAGCACTTTGTTGCCTTACAAGAGAAGAGCAATTCAGCAATCCGATCTCTTTTGCTTGTTAAATCGTAGGGATAATCTGAGGCAGCGACCATTATCGCATGCTCAATTATATCAAATATATCGTCGTTTGCCGTACGAAAATACGACCTCCATTTATCAAGAGTATTGAAATTGTTGGCCATAGTAGAAAAAAACAAAGCAATTCAAAGTTATCCAGAACGAGAAGCCAGCTTTAATATTCAGTAACACAATCTGATCTTTATGATTCCCCTCAAAATAATCAAAATACAAGGGATAGATGGGAACAGAGGAACAAAAAGTAATACTTTTTTATTTCAGGAACAGATTTCAGTCAAAATGATGAACAAAATATTCCATTTCACACACAAGAACTCTATGAAACCAATAACGAACTGAACTGGGCTTTGTTCAAAACTCACCTAAAAAAATGCCTGAATCCGACTTAATTCCGGTAATCAAAAGAATATATTTTTCTACGCCCCAAAGAAATGAAACCCAGATAGGAGAAGAGAATAAACATCGAAGAAAAAGGAGGAATATGAACAGTACTGTATAATTCTCCCAAATTTCTTTGATCGTTCCCAGAACATACAGAGACGATGAGAGAAAAAAGAAAAAGAAAAACCAAAAGGCGAGTGGAATCAGCAATATCCTATTTCTCTTTCCGGTGGTGTTAGAACTTAGAGATACCGAAACGAGGAAAAAAGAAAATGCTTCTGGTCCGGATAATCAATGAAAACGTGTTGTATGAAAATTCAACTCTTTGTCCGTTGTTTACAGAACCCGTATTTGGATCGAAACCAACGCCCCGCGGGTTTCTCAATTTACCCCACCCACGCACACAAATTGACTCATTCTTGTTTGTAATCCCATTTATGATCCTTCCCCGAAATATTACATCTTTTTGACTTTTTTCCACGCCTTCCATCCCCAAACCAAATCCAACATTTAAATCATCTTGACACAATAAAAACTAATCCTCATTTCTTTTATTATGTTTTTGTTTATTATAACTAATTTCTTACACAATAAAAATTCAAACATTTCATTTAGGAGTGTAAATTGGTTGGGTTGAATTTGTTAAATTTTTTGAATCCAATCAATTTACATATGTAGTATTAAAGTATAGAAGATAGAATATCATATCGTAAAAAAATTGAATAAATCATTTATTATGATAAATAATTTCATTATTTCAACTGAATTGAATTACGAAAAACTCAAACTCAAACATGTTTCAAAATAAAAAAATCTATAAACAAAATAAAAATTGTTTAGATGGATTGGATCGGTGACCCGATTAACCATCCAACTGATATCACTAAAGTATCAAAATGAGGAATATGGATTTAGGACGTTTGAATAAACTCAATGGACTTTGAATTACGTGGCAAAATTGCTAATTACATACCAAAATAAGTGATCGCATATAAAATGTAAAGATGAGTAGGTAAATATGATTAATGATTTAATATAACGACTAGATTTTAATAAATTTATTAATATTAAATAATTGATAGCTAGTCTAAGCCTAGTGTTGTAGTATTCATCCTAAAGTTTAGGGCAAAAACTAAAAACTAGCATGTGAAGTCTTAAAAATCACTACATGATAATACTTTTTATTGTGGATACCCAAATTTGATTATATAGTTTAATAGTTTTATTAATTTTGGTACCTAAAATTTTATTGTTTTAATAATTTTAATTTATAAAGTATGAAAATGGACAAAATTGTTCCATATAAAATTTGCTTTGATCATATACTTGGTCCAAAATGTTTTTGATTTTGGCATTGAGATTCTCAGACAAAATCAAAATTTTTGAGATCGATTTTACCACTTTAGATTTCATATTAGTCAAATATTGCAAATTTGAAAAATCAAATTTGTTAAATCTTAAAGTTTGATAACTAAATATGTCATTACAACTATACATATAAATTTACCAAAAGTACAAAAATTTGAGTGCCAAAGAACTCATTTTCTTGTTATATATATTTGAGCTAATTTCATATAAAAACGAACACTAAAATAAACCATAATTCTAAAAATATTAGTTTGTAAATTACCCAAAATAAATATTTAATGTAAACGATATAAATTAATTTAACAAAAAACGTATAATCCTAAGTTAATTTTTTAATTATTTATTGTAGAACTTCCGAATCTAACTGGTTAGGACAATTCCTTATTTTTTATTCTAAATCGAATAGAATGCATTTGTGATCTATGTTTTTAAAACAATTTGATAGATTAAACCGAAAATATTCCGGTTTACGTAAACCAGTACGAACCTTCGCTCAAACCATAAATATTTTAAAATATCATTATATTTGAATCGAATCGAAAAATCTCCGATTCACTAAAAATGGTTCGAAACATTGGTTTGAAAAAAAGTTTGTGATTAATGATCATCTTATCGTTCCTCTTGATCGCACTGGACGGTGGAGCCTTATTTTTAAAACCATATGGGAAGGATTGAATTAATTGCCTTAAAGGGATGGGACGGGTCACGGGACAATAATGAATTATTTTAAATGGGGCCCCTAGTATTTGCTGGCCCAATAAGAGGTTTAAGATAAAAAAATGTCACGTGTTATGCGCGAGGTAACGAATCATGTCACGTGGTGGGTTGACATTATTATTAAAAAATGTCGAATTGAGTAACAAAATATGATGTCTGTGACAAATTTTATCTTACATTTTTGTAAATTTTGACAAATCACATCCTCAAAAGTGGCAGGTTATGCTTGAAATTTGATTGGTTTTACCAAAAATAAGTTTAGAAGATAACAAATCAATTTTTTGAGACCAATTATGTTATACAAACTAAACATTGTGATTGGTTTTACCAAAAGTTACAAAATATAGATATCAATTTTGGGTGATGTTTGCCAATAGCCCCCAACTTATGGGCTGTGTAAATGACATGTCATCTAAATTACGAAATTGCAAATATAATACATTTTTAACAAAAATATGCATTTGTAACTCTCCAAATTCAGTTAAATGCACATAAGACATCTCAAGTTTTTAATATCGTTTATCAATGACACTTTAATGAAATCGTAAAGTTTTAATATTTCATGCACAATTCTCGAACATCAAGGGTAAATTTTGTATGATTTTTCAAACATGTCTTATTTTCGTACTTTGTGATGAGTTTTCAAACGGTTTTCAACTTACGGAAAATCGGATGCAAAAATGTCATGGATAAAAAAACGGTTTCGATAACTTTAGGTGTCATTCCTACAATTTCGTAAGTTGGATGGTATGCCTTGTACACAACTCGTAAGTTGTGGGACTAATTATGCAATTTTTTCAATAATCTTGTGATTATCTAACTAAAATATATTTCTAATATGTTGAATAGATATATATAAATAAATAATAACAAAAATATATAATTACTAAAATATCTACCAAATAATAACAAGTATGACTCACACTTGGGCAACTCCTCACTATATTAAATACTTTGAAATAAAACGATGTTGCTTCTAGGTCAGTCATCGTTCGACCATAATAGCTCCTTGTTATTCATTCTCTAGGACGAGATGGTACGCAAACTCCAGTATCGATGTCGAGTTCATACTTTTGTGATAACTCAATGTATTTTGCAGACATCTTGCATCTAACAAAATCAATACATCATTAGAAAATATGTTTGCCATTTAACATCATCACGTAGAGCATCCATCACACACCAACACTGATGTTATTAGTTAGCATCATCTATATGTAAAAACAATTCATGAAAAGTATCTTTCACATTTCCATTAACAAAATAAAAACAACTCATAATGTTTCATTTGACAAAGTATGACCACGATTACTTTATTTGAACTCATACATATAGATATTTGGGGATCATACAAGAATACTTGTTTTGGTTTAAATCGTTTTTTAGTTATTGTTAATGCTTTTTCTTGTTTTTCTTGATCATACCTTATGAAATTCAAATGAAGCCTATATGATTATACATTTATTTACATTCATAAACATGGTTTAAACTCAACTTTCAACATCAATTAAAATAATTCAGACAAATAATGCTCAGGAGCTCAAACTTGAGAACCTTTATAGGTCAAAAGATATCATTCAGCAAACTAATTGCATAGAAATATCACATCCAAAAGTAATGTTATGCAAAAATTCTAGCATGCTCTCATTGTAGCCAATACATTTTTATTCCAATCATCATTGTTTATTGATTATCGGGGACATGGAGTTCTTACTCCTATTCATCTAATCAATCACATACCTCCTAAACCCTATACTCATGGGAACTAAACCTCCATACTCACATCTTTGGGTTTTCGGGTGTCTATGTTTTGGTTCAACTCACAAAAGACATAGAACTAAGTTCACGAGCACGAAAATCATTTTCATTGGTTATCCAATAGGAATTAAAGATAGCAATTATACAATTTAGATACTCATGAGTTTTTCATATCACACGATGTTGTTTTCCACGAAAACATATTTCATTTTTTGGATGACTTCCCTTCTCACATAAATACATCTTCATTTTCTATATTTTCTAACTCTATTCATGAATGTAGGAACAACGTTGAATTTGAAAGGCATCACATTCCCTCTATTGTAGAAAATGTCGAAATTGAAACTCCAAGTTATCAAATTACGAATACTCTCAATTGTACTCAACCAGTCATAATGAGGCACAAAATAAACTTTGTTCCACGAAATTGATTAGGCTCATGATGAAGTGATTTCATAGCTTATTCATCACACTCAAACTCGATCTCAATGCCTCAGAAAACTTCCTCAATAATATCTTATTATGAGTATAACATCTAAGATCCCCAAGCATATTGTAAATGGTATCCCAAAAATATTTCATTGACTTATACGACATTAAGTATAATGAATGGTATTGAAGAACCATCATCATTTTCTAAAGCTTCAAAGTATCATGAGTAGATTGAAGCCATGAAACAAGAAATTACAGCTCTTGAAGACAACATACATGATCTCTTGCAAGTGTATCAATCAACCATCGCACAATTGTTAAAAAATGGGTTTTCAAAGTTAAACACGATGGAGAGATACAAAGCACATCTTGTGGCTAAACGTAACAGCTAAATAACATGATTTGACTGCAAACACCTTTAAGTCTTGTTGTAAAATATACAATTGTTCGAGTTTATATCTCAACAACATCCCATAATTGTTTACTCAACCAATTAATATCAATAATGTAGTTCTCAATAAAGAACTCACCGAAGATATACATATGAATGCACCTTCTAGTTATTAACTTAAGGAGACAGCTTACCAAATCAAAAGTTAGCATGAAAGCTCAATAAATCAATCTATAGATTTAACCAAACAAGTGTGACTTGGAACTTGAAATCCACACAACAATTTATTATTTTTGGGTTCCAATCCTCAGTGGATGGTGTGGAAAGATGTGTGAGCATGACACCCGGTTGTCGACAACCGCCTACCATTTACGGGAACAACCTAGAGCCACCTACCTATAAAAAGATATTATTATCTTATGCAGAACAAGTGGAAGAGCTGAATTTAGTGAGTATTAAGACAACTGTTGTCTTAATATTTTACAAACTTAGAGAGTTCGTCTTTATAGCTTCTTCGATTGAGTTTATTGTAATCTTAGGCATAGTAAATTTGATTATAACGACGATCACGTAATACCCGCATTGGATTTTGCACCCTAAAATATTGTAGTATTTACATGCAAATTCTCCTTTTCCAATCAATTTCTAGGAATCCGATGCGGGAAATATGTATGTTCATTTTTGGATGAAAAAGAAATGGTAGAAAGAGTAACAAAGTATCTGAAGGCATGTACCTTAAGGATGCACTTCATCACTTACACACACCTACTGCAATAGTTGCCTAATCAGCCAATTAACAGGAGAAAGCATTACGTTTAAGTATTGAGAATGTTGGTGACGGTAGTCACTTTTTCAAGTGATGGTGACGATCATCATTTTCTCTTTAGAAAGGTGATCAACACTTTTCTGGAGAGAGGATTGATCGACATGTGTCGATCAACACAAAAGAAACGACGACCATGAATCTGAGCATGGTCGGCATTGAAGTGACGATCGATACCAGGTTCTAGCCTTGAGAGCGGTAAAGCTTCGGTGATGGTCGATCAGTCTAAGGTGTGCACTAAGTATGATCGATAGAGGATTAGTGGGTTATAACCCTAAAGGCCACTAAGGATACTATATAAGTGGTGTCAGCCGTTTTAATGCGGTATCATCATCTCAGACTTTATCAGAGAATAGCAGGGAGCACGAGGAGCAGGTTCTGGGTTTGGAACTTTCTGTATGTGACTTTGATTTAAGTTGCACAAGAACTCGATAGTTCATGTGGCTATAATCTTTGTTTTATTTTCGTGATAGTGGATTGACTAGGAGGTGGTCCGTGATTTTCTCCAGGTACTCGGGTTCCATGTAAAATTTTGTTGTGTTTTTCCTATTCTGCATCTAGTTTTGTTAAGTTTAATCGGTAAAACGAATCGTAAAATCTATTATAAGCTAACAAGTGGTATTGGAGCTCTTGGTTATCTGGTTACAGGTGTAGCAGAAGGATTTTGATTTCAGAGACTGA